>BJBW01009683.1:54776-67059 GCA_004320125.1 Scolopax mira | reverse complement strand
CCCGGCCAGGGCCCAGCCTCCCCCCCCCCCCCCCCCACTTCCTCCTCCCGGGTGATTTTTGGGATGTCCTGCTCCAGGAAATTTTTCCCTGGACCAGCAGCACGGGGACCTCAGCATCTTTGGGGACAGGGGTGTCACCGCCGTTTGAGGCCACCTGGCACAGCGTCAGGGCTCCGGCTGCAGCTGAGATTTAAAAATTCTTCCCCGGACCAGGCAGGAAAAGAGATCCTGGCTACTGTCCACGGGGCTGTGCTGGGCCCGGGGATGATTTCTGGGCCCAAAATGGGAAGAAAATAAATCAAGAAAGCTGGGGACAGAGGCACAACAGCGGGAGCGCCGCTATCGACTCGCCTCACTCCGCTGCTTCCCTTCACGGGGGATTTCTGAGGAAGCTTTTCCTCTCTCCCCATCCAGGGCGGGGTTGGCATGTGTCCCCTGGCACGGGGACAACCGGGATGGAGGGACCTGAGCTGTGTCTTGGGAACCGGGGGGTTTCCTCTGGCATTTTCTGGGCCCTTTAGGAGAACGTTGTCTGACTTTTGGCCAGAAATACCCACTTCACAGCGATGCGATCAAGCCTCCGCTTTCATTGGGTTTAAGATTGAATGCCTGGGCACCCCTTGACACCCCTCCTCAGGTTTTTTTGCCCTGATGCTGCCCCACTTTGCTGTTTGCCTGGGGCAGCCACCCCCCTGGCAGCCCTGACTCCATCCATCCCAGTCCATCCCAGTCGAATAGCCAGTACCCAGCAGCCAGCACCGGATGGAGCCAAACATCCCCAGCAGGTCCCAGGGACAAGGGGATCTTCCTGGGGGGGTGGCCCGGGGACACCCCAGCTCAGTACTGGAGGTGGTGGCCCATCCAGCATGCCAGGGGTGGCCACGGTGGCACGCAGCCATCGGCACTGAAACAGGAATGCCAGCAATGCAGAAGCCACCCCCGGGCTCCCCGGGCATCCCACGCACCGGGGGATCCGGGGGATGCTGGCAGAGGGGGGGGAGCTGCCAGGGCGGGGGCGTTAATATATTTAACTGGAAACCCAAACCTCCCTCTCTATTTACTCCCCCGTCCTCTGCTTTTGCTCGGGGAGTCAGCAGGGATGAAAATAAAAAGGGGTTTCAGCCAGACGGGGGCTGGAAAGAGAGAAAATCCAGCCTGAATTCACAACTATTGGAAATATTAAGAAAATCTAGCGGTGGGAGGTGGGGGGAGGAGGTGTCCCCCCCTCTTTTCTTGCCGTGCTGATACAGTATATTCTGCTAATCTACCCTGCAGTATTTCCAGCTGCCTATAACCCAGGATCCTCTTTAACATCAAGTCGCATCAGCCGGATGTGATTGGAGCCTGTGAGATTCCTTGGGACGGCCAGGGATTGCCTCCTTCCCCCCCGCCAACCCCCCCTTACCAGACCCCCAGCTCCTCACCCGACCCAGGACCCCCAGCTGGGTGTTATTCCCAGGTTATTGATAAACCTGTGTCTGTGTCCCCCCTCCCCACCACCATTGCATGGCAAAACATAAGCTGCACTCAGCATCTCTGCAGCCCCCCTCCCACTAGAAAATCCCCCCCATCCTATCTCCCTTCATCCATCTATGCCCTTTTCTGGGACCCTAAATGGACTTTCTGGGGCTCTGAGCAGCCTGAGCTGCTGAAAAACCCATGGAAATATGTTTTAAAGCAGAAAAAAACAGTGGTCCATTGAGGGAGGGGGGCAGATGGGGAGGAAGGATCACAGAAGGGGGGGGGGAATATTTTTAGCCCGACCGTGTGTGCCTGCTCGCTGGTGTCCCTCAGCCACCTTCAGAGCCACCCGGACACCTTCAATCACATGTGATGGAGGAGCAGATGGCTCAGAGCTCCCCCCGTCCCCTAAAAGAGGAGAGAAACCCCAGCGAGGAAAGAGCAGCAGCAGCCCCAACGCTACGAGACATCAGAGAATCCACACCAGCACGGTGGGGCAGGAGAAAAACCAGTCTGTGAGTTGTTCTGATGAAAAAAACCCAGCAATTCATGGGGTGCTCTCCATCGCAGCCCTTGGCCAGTGAGTTTGGGTTACAGAAGTTGAAGAATCCACCTCTCCGCAGGGAGACCTGTGGGAACAGGGGTACAAATCCCCATGTTTGGCTGCAAAACTGACCTTGGAGCAGAGGGAAGGGGCAAGCAAGGGGCTCGGGGATAGAGCTGGGACACGTGGCCAGTGGGTCAGGGTGTGGGGTCCCTGCCATAAGATCACAGAATCACATGGAGGGGTCTGGGTTGGAAGGCAGCCCCAACTCCAGTAGGCTCTGGCCATACGTATATTTAAAACCAGCCCCAAACTCCAGCCCAGGAGGACATGAAAGGCCCCTGGCGTGGGGCAGCGTGGGCTCAACATCACCTCCATCCTCAGCACCGTGCCCTTTTTTCTTCTCACAGAATGGTTTAAAACTGTTTAAAACCAAAACCACCTGCTGCTGCTCAGGGACAGATTTCAGGCATGCTTTGCAAGGTGGATGAAGTTGTTTGTATTCCCAGGGAGGGTGGGCACCACCTCTTTTGCCCAGGGAAACAGGACTCTGGCCTCCTGCTTTGTAAATACACAAGGACTGCAGTGGGGAAAAGCCAGCCCAGGCCACCTGTGTCTCCATATCCCCCCCTCCCTGCCACCAGCCCTAGGGACAAAGCAGTCCTGGGGTGCCCGAGGTGGTGGGGAGCTTGGCTGTGGCCCAATGTATCTGTCACCCATCTATCAATGATTTACCATCACTCTGAAGGGCTGTTTGTGCTGCTGGGGCTTCCCAGCCACCCCAGCCAAGGTCACCCCTCCGCTCAGCATGGGGACAGACGGACGCCGAGGGGGGGAGAGGCTGGTGGGGATGGGGGTGGAGCAAAGCAGAGCCCCCTCAAACCCCCCACCAGCACCGTGGGGATCATCCCCAGCATCCCTCCTCCCGCCAGGCTTGGGGACCCTGGGGGAAGCTGGGAATATCCCCCTAAATCTTACACCCGGAGGGGTTACGGGATGGTTCAAACAGCTCTGTGTCATGGGGTGGGGGGGATGGAAACCCCCTTTGGAGCTGGCTGCTGGGTCACTGACACAGTGGCTGTCACAGCCAAAAACCTGCCCCGGGAGCAGCAGCCGGGATGCTGGGGCTGGACCACACCAGGCTCCTGGCACGAAGGGCTCCAAAGGTGCCAGGCAGGATTTGTGCAATGGCTCTGCTCTTTGAAGCTGCCCCAGCAGCCTTTAAACACCCCCCCTCCCATACTCCCCCCCTCAAATTGATTTTTAAGAAACGGACTGAGCAGGCCTCTGCCAGGATCCAGAGCCTGGCTAATAGTCACCTAATGGGCTCCCACAAATTGCTTGTTAATCCCTTCCCATTTAATTAATGGCACTCAGGACCCAGCCTGTTGCAGCCCAGCTCCCCTGGGCACGTTGCTGGGGTCCCCAACAGCCCTGCACCCCTTCGTTCTGGCCATCCCCACCTCCACACAGTGCCTTATCTCCCCCCTTCCCTCGCTCCATCCCACCCCAAACTATACTCCCAGGGAGTCCTCCCCTCTGGCTCCAGCACCCCTGGGGGCAAGAAAAGCCACTTGTGGGGCTGGATGTTGCACCAGTGTGGAAACAACCATGGGCTTTGGCTATTTGCACCCCGGGCCAGTTCTCTGGATCATCTCACCAGGGAGGTGTCACCACTGAGTGCACCAGGACTCATGGGGGGGGGCTGGAGAGGGGCATCGCAAGTGGGACCCCATCGAGGAAAAGCTTGAAACCTCATGGTTTTAGGTACTGATCACAAATATCTTCACCGTGAGGGTGGTGAGAGCCTGGTCCAGATTGCCCAGAGAAGCTGTGGCTGCCCCATCCCTGGAGGGGTTCAAGGCCAGGTTGGAGGGGGCTTGGAGCAACCTGGTCTGGTGGGAGGTTGGGGCAGGGGGGTTGGAAGTGGATGACATTTAAGGTCCCTTCCCACCCAAACCATTCTATGATTCCATGATTCTATGGTTCTATGATTCTATCATCTCACCACTGTTGCAGCAAACGATTTACTTATCTATTTGTTTACTTATTTAGTAAGTTTCCTTAAAGTTTACTTATTATAAATTAATACTGGAGGCTCGAGAGCGCCCTTGGAACCCGTCGAGGAGCAGGCAAAGGCCTTGCAGGGAATGCAAAACTGTGACGCATCATTTCAGAGCATCTTTCAGTATTTTGGGGCACTCCTTTTGCAAAGGATGAATGTGCAAATCCATGTGTATCTACACATATATACATGTATGCACATACGCACCTATATATATATATACAGACATATATAAAGCCTGGGGAACTCATCATTTCCCCAGTGCCTGCAGCTGCCATCTCCCCTGCCAATGCCCACATCGCTCTATTTCCCTGGCAGCTCATGCCAACATGCCAGGACCTCAGCCCATGGGCTCCCTGAACCCCCAGACTCAGGGTAACCCCCTCTGGCACAAAGCTATGCTTTGGGGTACAAGGGGGGGTGTGTGTGTGTCTCTCCACTCTGGTGGAGGCAAGCCGGGTGGCTGGAGGATGGCATTGAATTACTGGCTGCCAAAGGCAGAGGGTGCCTGAGATGAGAGCATCGCTTCCAGCACCCCCCTCTGCAGCCCCAGCACTGGTTTGTTTTGGTTTTAAGGGTGATTTTTGGTGAGAAACATTTCCCAGACAGGCCGTTTCCCCGGGAAGCAGCAGCTGTTCAGGCTCTGTCCCGCTGGCGTCTTTCCCCTCGCACATGCGACTCCCAGTTAATCGGCCAAAGGGGAAAAACAAAAAACCAACAAAAAAACCCCACAAAACAACAAACAAACCACCCTGTTTAAACGGTGAGTCAGTCAGAATGATCAAGCCCAGCTTTCCTCCCACACCGAGCTGTTTCGCCCCAAAGAGCACGTACCCCTCAGGACGGTGATGAAGCCCCCCCTGCTCAGCGAGGTGTGGGAAGGCAGGGGGAGGCAGGGCTGGGGTAAAGGCCCACCAGGTTTCAACTGGCTGGGAAATATGGCCCTGAAATGACATCTTTTCCCCTTATCTCTGGGATGTGTGGGGTGCCTGGGTGGGTCGGGGGGACAATGAGGCTGGGGCAGGCTCAGGGATGTGCTGGGGACCAGCCTGCTCGAGGAGGACCAGATGGTTTCCATCCTAGGTTCCTCCAGCTTCAGCTGATGGAGATGGGACGCCCTGGGGTTAACGCAGTGCCCAAGGTGCTCTGGGTGTCCTGGCATCCCACAGATGGGGCAGCAGACCCAAATCTGACTCCATCCCAGGGTTCTACATCTCCAGGAGGGGGTTTTCTTGGTTTTCAGACTCTTGAGAACCCCCATCCCTCCCTCCCCGGGGTCCCCGTTTCCCCTGGGCTGGAGGAAGCTGGGGGACTCGGTGGGAGCCCAGGTTCTGGTTTCATTAAAGCAAACTGGGAGGGAAAGAGCTGGTTCACCCTTCCCCGAGGCGGCGTCTGGGAGCTGGCATGGGGAGGGGAAGGAGGAACCACAGCTTTGGGGACTCAGCTGGGCCACCCCAAAAATGTCCCAGCTCCTTGCCACCCCCTTTTCTGGGGTCCCACCCCAACTGCAGACGCTGCAGCCCTCATCTACTGCCTGGCGATGGGGGTATCAACACTCCAACCTGCTCTCATGCCTGCTGATGTCTTCATGGCACCCTAAAAATCCTCAGGAGGTTGGGTTTTTTTTTGGGGGGGGGGGGGCTGCACACAGCTGGGTTCCTACCACAAACACCCTGTGGCAGCGACAGGAGCTTCCTTTTACCTGATTCCCCCCTCTGAATTTTTTAGATCCAGCTATAAAGCCCTGGGAAATACAGATTTAGAGTAAAACGTTGACTCCCATTAATGCCAGGGGATGAAATGCAGCATCCTGAGGAGCTGGGATTTGGGATGGGGATCACGGTGGTTTTTTTTGTGTAAGAAAATACTAAAAATGCTAATAATACCATGATGGGCAGCAGGGGGGGGAAGAAACCCCAGGTGTTCCTCCTTCAGCCCTGCCACAGCTGGTGTTTGCACAGCGCTGCCCCATGCCAACATTGCTTTGCCCAAGGCTTTTATCAGAAGGCAGGGGAAGGGGTGGAGGATGCTGTGGGCACCCTGAGTGCCACCACGGAGGAGGAAAAGTCTGGGAAAGGGGACTGCCACCCTGGCTGAACCCCTGCTTTCAGCGCCGTTGCCGGCTCCGATCGCTTCGTCAGCACTTGCTGTATTTAGGATTAGCATATTTTTGCTCTTTTGGAGAAGTGCTTTCAGCTTTCAGAGCTGCGAAAAGGAGGGGAAAGTTAATGTTACAGCATGGTCAGCCGGCGCGGGATGGCCCTGCGGGGGTGGCCCATGGCTAAAGCCACCTCCCTGGGGTCAGGGACACCCTCGGGAGGGGGTTTGTTCCCACCAAGCACCCAGCAAGCCAGGCCAGGGCAGTGCAGGGGAAAGCGTGCTGGAATACAGCTATATTTTTTCAAAATATAACAGAAAAACAGGATTAAGCTGATTTTCCCCCCGGGCTGTCAGCGGTGGAAAAACTGTTTGCTTCCCCAGGGCTGCTTGAACCCAGGGCTGAGCTGGCTCTGAGTGGCACCACGGTGACCCGGGCACCCCAGCATGGCTTTCCCTGGGGAAAAGGGTGGCACTGTCCTTCTCTGTGACCCCCTTGCCCAACCAGCTGGGCTGGTGGGGACACACGGGTGCTGGGAAGCCATGGATGTCCCCAGCAGGGGCTGGGCTCCCTCAGAAGCTTCCAGGTTTCGAGAAAAAGTGCCTTTTCGTGCTGGTACCAGAGCAGGGAGCTGGGCCAGGACTGTGCCTCCCATGGTGGGACCTCCCAATCACTGGACCCAGCCTGGGGGAGCAGCCCTTGCCCACAATGGGGATTTTTGCCCTTTTTACAGCATGAACAAGGAGCAATATGTCCCTCGGCTGGGGTTTTCTTAGGGGTATGGGATGGTGCCACAGACGTGCACTGGCCCAGCCAGTGATCCTAATAGGAGATCAGATAAACAAGGCAGAGAAAATAATGCTTACAGTGTGTTTTTCCAAGGATAAATCTCTTTTTTTTTCAGGTATAATCAGAACCAGTTTCCAAAGCAGGAAGGGCCATTTCTATTTCTCCATCACCGAGCTCAGCAAACAACCCTACCTGTGGAGCCAGATAGGACACTTCATCTCATTCCCCAGTTTGTGTTTATGACAGGACTGGATCTTAAGCTGTTGCATGAAAAACACCAGGCCTGCCCTCCTTTGCATCGGGCTTCACACCCAGCCTAAGCCGATACCACGCCTCCTCCTGCCCCTGTCCATCAGACACCCCAATTAACCTCCACGGTGATTGCTCAAAGCTCTCCTGCCCACCCAAGGGCTGCTCCTTCCTGACCCACAGCAGCTCTCTCGCCATGTGTGACTGAGAGACATTCATCCCCAGCCATCCCAGTGCCACTGGGAAAGGATAACACATCAGTGGGACCAGCAGCATCCCATCCCAGTGCTGCCCCATCCCATCCCAGTGGCGTGGGAAGCTTCCCACAGCAGTGCCCGGGCCAGCCTGGTGGGGTGAGCTTGGAGAAGGCTTTTAATTACACAGCACTGGGTGTTTTCCCAATTATAATGGGCCATCTCCATTGGCACATTAGTCCTGCTTGACAACTAATTGGCAATTAATGGTATCTTCGCATTATGCAAATGGCTGATGAACGTTCTGCAGATCGATTTATTTATATTTTTCTTTCTTATTTGCATTTGCTTCAAAGTACAGTTGTGTTTTGGGGCTTGGATGATTTTTTTTTTTTTTGCTGTGAGCTAGAAAAGGGGGGGTTTGGGGATGGGGATGCAAAAACAAGTAATCATGGATTCACAGAATGGTTTGGGTTGGAAGGGACCTTAAAAATCATCCAGTTCCAACCCTCTGCCCTGGGCGGGGACACCTCCCACCAGACCAGGTTGATTCAAAGCTCTGGCACCGGCGTTTCCAGGGCTGAGCCTGCCGGCGAGCGATGCCACTGCCCGGCTGATGAAAGGCCACCAGGACGCGTCTGTCTGGCCACACAGGCAGCCCAGACGTGCCAGGCTGGCCTCGTCACCGCTGGTAACGCTTTAGGTGACATGGCAGAGTCGGAAAGAGCATTAAAAATAACCTCGGATAGCAACAGGAGCAGCAGCTTAATGCGATGGAGAAAGAGCTTGGAGCAAAGCATCCAGCTTTGCTTATGCTAATGGGGGAGAAGATGACTGCAAACAGCTCGGGGTGAGAAGATGGGGCTGCTGAGGAGGGAGCTGGGATTTTCCCCGGGCTGGCAGCCAGCGCCAGCCCTTTTATCTGCTGGTGGGAGCGTCTGGTTCCTGGGGGGCAAGGCTGCCCGGCCGCCCCTTCGCCCGCTGGGTGCTGTGCCCGAGGCACCCAGTCGTCACACAGGGAGCAGCACCCTCCTGCCGTGCCCCCATGAGCCACCCCCATGGCCCCACGTTCCCTGGGATGGGGTAAGCAGTGAGGTTTGGCCACCCCCGAGCATCTCCTACCTGCACGATGCTGGGGAGAAGCGGGACAACCAGTACAAGGTCAAGGCACGCTCCACCATCAGCTTTGGAAATGCTGCACGTGGGGTTTTTTTGGGGGTGGGGAGAAGGGTAGGAAACACAGCACCATTTATTTTATTTTCTATTCCCAGGATAGGAAATGGAAATGTTATTCTTTAATAAAAATGAATTTAATGGGGAGCATTGTGTGGCACCATTCTTGGCCCCCAGAGCCCTGTCCCAGCAGGACCAGTTGGGGCACTGGGGTCCCCCTGGGCTTGCAGTAAGCAAAAGCTGTGGTGGTAATGACCCCTGCTCAGCCATTGAGCTGCTTTAAATTCTTTGGGACGCAACCCTGGGAGGCTTTTCCATAGCACAGGCTGTTTCCTAACGCTCAAAATTGAGTTCCCACATTGCCATTCCCTTCCATTTTGGGGAGAGGAGATGTTCCGCCGCTGCCGGCTGCCCAGCAGGTCTGGCTCAGGGCTTGAAGGAGCATCTTTAAGAAGGACAAGTGAGATAAAGAAATTAAACCACCCCGAATAAAAGGAGAGAGCAGTGTGAACACCTGAACTTCTGTCTCCCCAACTCTGGGGCTGGTTTTGCAATCAGATCTCCCGGCACATGAACTTAACACAAAGAATGTGGAAAACCAGCAAAGCCCCCCCCTTTTTTTTTATCCCTGGCCTGGGCAACCAAGCACCAGGTTTGCAGACCCAGAGACCAGGAAAATCTAAGTCACTTGCAAAACTGGCTGCGTGACGCCGTTGAGTGCTCAGGGAGGTCTTTCACAGGGGGGAGGAAGGAATTTAGGGAAAAGCAAAGGCGCTTTTTTTTTCCCTGCCTCTGCCCAAACACTTTGCCTTACACTAAACAGATCCTCCTCAGAGGAACACTCCATAAACACTTTGCTTCCCAGGCTACGCAGGAACTTCTTAATAAAAAAATAAAAATCTGTGTTCCTTTGATAAAACATTTGCATTCAAGGTAATTAAACTTTAATCACAAAGCCAAAGAAATTTAGATTTTTCCACCTGAGATGAGATAGAGATGGTCCCGATTTCCTATCAGATCTAACCTCCACCATTGAAACTGCCCAACTCCTGCAGGTCCCTCCTTCCCTCTTGTAGCATGGAACAAGATGGGGAAGAATGAAAGGCAGAGGGAAACAGCAGGAAAATACATGCATTTTCCAAGTGAAATGGCATTCCTGATCATGGGGATAAAAATTACCTGTCTGCTCTCTTCTGCCCCAGCTGCACACCCTCGGTGCTGGAAAAACCCTCCCCACCCAGGTGGGGAAGCAGCAAACCTGCTATTAACTGAGCTGGATGAACCCGCCAGCAGGCAGGACTGACAGGCAGGAGGGTGCTCCCCTTCCCTTTCCCCATCCCTTTCCTCTTCCCCATCCCTATCCCTATCCTCTTCCTCACCCCCATCCCTATGCCCATGACTATTCCTATTCCCTTCCCCATCTCTATCCCCATCCCTGTTCTTATTCCCATCCCCATTCCCATCCCTATTCCCATTCCCATCCCTATTCCTATCCATTCCCTTCCCCATCCCCATTTCCATCCTCATCCCCATCTCTATTCCCCTTCCCATTTCCATCCCCATCCCTATTCCTACCCCCATCCCCTTTCCCGTGGGGACAGACCCTCTCCTCCAGCAGCTGGAGCAAGATTGCAGATCAGACCAACCCTGATTTTTAGCAATTTTTTATTTGTAGATAAAGCCCAGGTTTTTGCATGGAGGATGAGGCCCTGGGGTTCAGCCAGGCTCCTGCCTGGTCTGCAGGATCCAGCACATGAGTGACAGCCCCGCTTGGCCACTTGCCCAGGGATAAAACTCTGGAAAAAAGAGAGGAGAATGGAAACAGGGCGAAACCAGCCAAACCTTTGGGGGCTGACCTGCTGGAGAGCAACTCTGAGGAGAAAGATCTGGGAGTCCTGGTGGACAAGAGGATGACCATGAGCCAGCAATGTGCCCTTGTGGCCAAGAAGGCCAATGGCATCCTGGGGGGCATCAGAAAGAGTGTGGCCAGCAGGTGGAGGGAGGTCATCCTGTCCCTCTGCTCTGCCCTGGGGAGGCCGCATCTGGAGCACTGGGACCAGTTCTGGGCTCCCCAGTTCCACAAGGACAGGGAACTGCTGGAGAGTGTTCAGCAGAGGACCACAAAGATGATTAAGGGCCTGGAGCATCTCTCTGATGAGGAAAGGCTGAGGGACTTGGGTCTTTGTAGTCTGGAGAAGAGAAGGCTGAGGGGGGATCTGATCAACGCCTATAAATACTTAAAGGGTGGGTGTCAGGAGGATGGGGACAACCGTTTTTCAGTGAAAGGACAAGAGGAAACAGGCACAAACTTGAATCTAAGAAGTTCCACCTCAACATGAGGGTGGCATGAGGTGAGGGTGGCATGAGGTGAGGGTGGCAGAGCCCTGGCAGAGGCTGCCCAGAGAGGTGGTGGAGTCTCCTTCTCTGGAGACATTCAAAACCCACCTGGAGAAGCTCCTGTGGGACCTGCTCTGGGTGGACCTGCTTTGGCAGGAGTGTTGGAGTAGATGATCTCCAGTGGTCCCTTCCAACCCCATGTGATTCTGTCATTCTGAGGACAAGCTGTTTGCAGAGCCATTGAGCATTCCTCCTCATCCCTGCAATCCTTAGCCCACGTCCGTCTCTGCTAAGAACTCATTGGGACACCAAAATGACTGCCCTCACCCTCCCTGGGGTGCGGGGACATGCCAGCTCCTCGGACAGTATCCCTCCTCTGGAAAAAATCCGCCTGCTGAGCAGGGCCAGGAAATAACGGCCGGAAAAAACAAGTTAAAAACCTGACGTCATCGTTGAGTTTCTTTGAAGGGGTCTCGCTGGGGGGGGAAAAGGCTGACGGGGACCCTGGCACCACCTCCTGGGAGCAGCGGAGGTCCCACTTGCCACCCACCACGTGGACAGGGGGACCAGAAGTTGGTCTGAAGGGTGTCCCAGGGTCGAGCCTGGGGGTGATGCTGTTGGGAGGGGGTTGGCTGATGGGGTAGAGGTCTCCGGAGCACAGGGTGGGGGTTTCTTCACCTCTGGGCTTTGAGAGGGGCAGGCGAGACGGGGGGAGAGGGCCCACTGCGAAGGGAAGGGAAGAGAGGAGGAGGAGGAGGAGGAAATGAAAATTAATTAGCTAATAAATGTGCTGGGTTGGCTCGGGGGCAGCAGGAGAGCAATCCAGAGGGCTGACTCACTCTGAGTCAGGCTGCCGTGGTGGTTTAGGCTGGGTTGGCCACTAAATGAGCGACAGATGGGCTGAAATCTAGTGTGGATGCATCTCCTGCCCTGGCCGGGCTGTGGGGACCGACCCCAGACCCAGCGGAGCCTGAATGTCCCCAAGGAGACCCACCTCAACACGGGCACTGCTTTCCTTGCAGGAGAGACATCGCTTTCTTGAGGGAAACAATCCCAGATTCATCAGCTTGGATGGAGCCAGGACCTTTTGGAGGCATCTCCCTGGCTCCCTGTTTTCACCTCTAAACTGGCCAAGTGGAGGGCGGGTAGGAAATCCCTCTCTGCACAGCCAAAGCCACCATGGGAGAAGAAGGTGTTACCACCGGCAAGATGATACTAAACACTAACAACAAAGATGGCAAACTTCTCCAGAGCCAGCAGGATGACCAAAGGGATGGTCCACAGAGATGCTGGGAGGGCTGAAGCCCCTCTGCTGAGAGGGGAGGCTGAGAGAGTTGGGGGGGGTTCAGCCTGGAGAAGAGAAGGCTCTGGGG
>BJBW01009683.1:21840-35567 GCA_004320125.1 Scolopax mira | reverse complement strand
ATGCCAAAAAACATGGCCGGAGGACGAGCACGGCCACCCCGAGCAAGCTGAAATAATAATTCCCCAGGTTGGGGGGAAAAACAACACGTATTATTTCTGAGAGCACTGGTGGTTTCACGCTGGTTTCAATCTTTTTATCTCTGACCGCGCCACATCTCTAAGCTTTTTATCTCTGGCCGCACCACAAAGTGGTCCACAGAGGGATGCAGGGGTGCACGGTGCTGTGGAAAATTAAGGATGAGCCCTCTTCAAGGTGCATCCCCCGTGCCCTGAGGGCAGACGAGGCCGGAGGGGACGGGGACGCGCGGGCTGGCGTGGGCTTCTCCGCACATCTGCAGCCCAGCTGCTGGGCTAGGGCTCGGCACAGCTCAGCTTTTCCAGCCCTCCCTTTAATGTGACGTTGAAAAATGTTAATGGGAGGAGAGGGAGAGGGACACCTCAGCGAGGAACGCACGGCTCAGCAGCCACATCCCCAGCACCCAGAGCAGCCCCCCTTGGCACTGGAGGCATTTGGAGATGGGGAGGGGAATGGACTTGGAGGGAACCATCCAACCTTTTCCAGGCCAGACCACAGGGATGTACTCACCCATGCCAAGCGTGCTGTCCCCAGAGAGGGTCACACTACAGGGGCCACTACTATTCACCTTGTGATGAGCCCTGTCCCCCAGACGGGTTGTCCTGGCTCCCCCCATGCCCCTCTCCAGCCACGACTCACCAGGAGGACCACCAGCCCTCCCATTGCATAAGGAGCTCGTTGCTACAACACAAATTGCAAAAACCATGGAAACTGCTTGTCTCAGCCAAACCCAAACTTAACTGTATACACAGCATAAAATTTAGTTGCTTTAAACTTGCATTTTTTGGCTCAACTCTCCTGGCCACATCCTGAGCCCGAATGGATTGAATTACCCAGCACAAAATAAATTCCATCTGAGCGGGCTGTGGCCCTTGTCTCCGAACAAAGGCCGAGGTGTTTGCTTTGCCTTTTTTTTTTCTTCTTCTTCTTTTTTTTTCTCTTCTGTCTTCTGGAAGAAAATGAACTAATTTTGTCCATGTGGAGGAAGAGAGGCCAGGGCCCTGGGGAGAACCATGATTCCTTGATACCAGCCACCTTTCCTGCAGCTCCATGCCAGGGACAGAAGGCGAGCAGAGCCGGAGCAGAGCACACCATGCCATGGTCTCTGGATCAGCCCCGAGGGCCACAATGCTACTGACTCCAGCATCCCCCTAGTAGATGTCATCTGATGTGGCAGTGTCACCTCCCTTCATCCTGGGACCCCCTCACCTCCTTTGGAGCAGGGACCATGCGCCAGGGACTGCCCAAAGACAGAGGGATGGAGGACTCTAAGACTTTGGGAGGGGAGTAGCAGGGAATGGGGATGTCTCTGGGCTCTTTTTTTGTCCTTAAATTGTGTGAGAGATTGAGGAGGAAGGAGGAGGGAGAGGGAGGGAGAAAGGAAAGGGAGGAAGGAGGAGGGAGAGGGAGGAAGGAAGAAGGGAGCAGAAGGTGGTGGCAGAAGAGCTGGAGGGAACCTGCAAACACCCACCGAGCATCATCATCCTCCCCCAGCCAGGGGGGTTGTCTGTGAGCCCCCCACCCAGCCATGGCGTGTGAAAGCAGGACTCACAGGGAGGGAAATACCTACAGCACTGCCTGAGCCTGGGGGTGTCATGGTGGGGCTGGAGGGGGTTCTCCTGGGCATGGGGCACACCCAGACTCCAGGAGACCACCACCCCAACTCTCATCATCTCACTGGTGGAGAACGAAGCCGGAGAGAAACTCCTGTGGCCCCTCACCGCTGCCTCCAGCCTGCGTGGAGGGTGTCTCTGCGTGCAGGCGTGGGAAGCGGCTCAGCCGGCTCTGCCTGTCCCTGCCCTCCTGCTGCCTGCACCTCACCTGTCCCGGCAGCCACTCCACCCCACAGCCAGCCCTCCAGGGGGTTTAGTCCTTGCACACGCCTGCAGACCCGCTCCGTGGTCTCCTCCACGGAGAACATCTCCTCTGTGGTCTCCTCCATGGAAGACATCTCCTCCATGGTCTCCTCCACAAAGGACATCTTCCCAGGGTCTCATCCCAAAGGGTCACAAGAGCCCCTGGTCCATGCTCAAAGAGTCCCGGACCTCAAAACCATCCTTGATGAGAAGGTCCCTCAAAACATGCTTTAGATATCCCACAGCTAAATGGCAACCAGCACTGCAGAAGTGCCATGGGAAAGGAGTTTTGGGAAAGTTTTCCTTCATGAACCATAATTTGCTCAGAGCAACCAAAATGCTTCATAATTTGCTCAATTAATTCTCTGCTGGTGGCTCATGCACCTTCAGAGAGTCTAGTCAAGGTGAAGACTGCAGCCAAGAGAAAAAGCTGGAGCCACTCCCGCCTGTATGACAGATCCTTGGGGATATTTTGACTTATATTTTGACTTTACTATTGCAGTCCTTTTTGGAGAAAACCAAAACTATGAGGTTTGTGCATTGCATGGATGCTATGGGCTGGGGCTGTGATGGCCCATGGTTTGCTGTCACCCTAAAGCTGCCACCAGCTCCTGTGGCAGCCCCTTCTCACAGCCTCCCTGCTGAGCTGGAAATAACAGTATGGCAATTGTGGACATGGGGATGGTCTTCTGTGACACCTCATATCCCTCATATATAGGAAAGAACTTTGTAGAGTAGGATAGACGGCTGGACTCGATGATCCCAAGGGTCTTTTCCAACCGAAATGATTCTATGATTCCATTTTGCGCACTGGGAGGGCAACAATCTCCTCAAAGAGAGTCTTACCCAAAAGCGATGGATGCCCTGGAGCAGAAACAGTCCTTCCGTTTGTGATGTCCCTCTTCAGCTGGTCCAAACCACCCAAAATCTCTTGCACATCAATGTATAATGTCCTTGGAGCTGGAGCTGAGCCACTTGGAGCAAATCCTTTCTCCCTCCTCCTCAGAGCTGACATTTAATAATCATTTAATAACGATTGGCATGCACCCCGTGGAGCTGTGCAGCAATAATTGCCTGCTTCCCTTATCCAAAACCACATCTGGCCGTGAAAGCTCGGCGTGGCTGGGGCTTTGATCTCAGCTCTCGTGCACCAACGCTCGCTGGGTCACACGTCCCCACCACGCCGTGGAGTACCTGGGATCGTGGTGCTCACCCAACTACTGCCTTTTCCCAAACCATTGTACAGGACTGGTATCCCAGTTTCCAGCCATTTCCCACAGCCCGGGCTGCTCTAGCCCCTCCACCATGAGCAGGGATGGCTGAAGAGGATATCTATAGCGGGGAAAGAAGAAAAAAAAAATATTAGCTAAAAAAAATATCACAGTGAGTTCCCTCCTCCTCCTCCTGAGCCTTTGAGGCTGCTGCTTGAGGTGAGGTGGAAACCTGTCTTTCAAAGATCGGCAGAGTAAATGAGTTTTTAAACAAAGATGAGAAAAAGCAACAAAACCAAGCCCCAACCCTCCAGATTGTAATGGAAAGAAGGAAAAGAGCCACTTGCTGTGGCCTGTGGCCACCATCCCAAGCTCTCCTTGAGCCCACGCCCAGCTCTCCTGGGGTCCAGTATGCCACCGGTTACTCCAGCTTTCCCAGAAGCTTCGCTGCTGTGGGACCCCATCCCCAAAACCACCAGTGCCAGGAGTAGGGCTCTGCTTGCCCCATGCCTGGTGTCCTGCAGGGCTGACACAGGGTGAGCAGACAGCAGTGTGATGGACGCATCCTCCATAGAAGCAGATGGAGGAAGAGGGATCTTCTCAGCAGAGAAGGTTTCCAAAGAGATCAACCCAATCCAATGTCCGCTGCCACCTCAATCTGAGGTGGCTTGGGCTAAAATGAAAAGGTTGATCCTCACCTTCTCCAAGAGCATCCCACCCATGAGGAAACAGGCATTTGCCTATGGAGAGAGATGGCCTGGGGTCTTCACTGGCCCCATGGTCCCGGGACAGAGCTGTTGTCCTCAGTGTGTGTCTTTTCTCTGGTCCCAGCAGCCACGCAGCATGAGGCCAGGATGCACCACGGGTGTCCAGGAGCTAGGAAGCTACAGAGAAACCTTCTGCCAGCCCACAAGGAGGGAGCAAAGGAGCAGTCTGTCTGCAGAGATGTTATGTGCAGACAAAAAGAACCCAGGATCCAGCCTGACCCCTCATCACACGCATCCGAGGAGCGATGTGCATAATAAAATAATCCCTTCAAAGGGACTGGCGAGGAGAGAGCACTGAAGTATTGATGAGCCAGGCTGGCACGGGCATTGATCTCCATGCATTTGTGAATTTTATTAATAACTTTAGAGAGGGAGCACAGCACCACCTCACACAGACACACACCCCCCTCCTGCCGCTGCCTCACGTCGAGCTGTGAGAGCCCCCCATGTGAGGACAAGCCAGAGGTCCCCTCATCTGACCCCCAGGCTGGTACATCTCTTGCCCCACCGGTCTGGCTCTGCCTCTCTAAGGTCTGGAGACTTGTCTTACACTCTCAGGGCTGCCTTGCAAATGGAGGCTCAAAGAAGAAACAAGGGCAGAATTTGATGCTGCAGATAAATGCTGATTGAAATTTTAAAAAGTGGAAAAAAGGAAAAAATAAAAAGGGAAAAGGGTAACGGGAAAAAAAAATAAAAAGTGGGAAAAGAGGGGAAAAAAAAGCATGAAGCAGAGCCTCAAATGAGGTTCAAGATTTCATCTCTGCCTCCTCTGGGTTTTTTCAAGGAACAGCCCAGGAATCCCCCACGTCCCCATCTTCACATCTCTTCACAGCCCAGGTCAACCTCTGCTCCTGCAGAGCATCTCAGCATCCTGACCCAAAGCTGTTGTGCTCTGTAATTCTTGCCCCGATACAGATCTGAGGATTTTGGGGACTGTGCTTGTGTGCTGGTGTAAAACTTGCCATGTCTTGTTTCCAGAAGGGCTTGGCTCTGCTTTCCTCCCTGGGCTTTATGAGTAAATCAGATGGCTATCAACAAGGCTTTAAAATGACCCCCAGCCCCTGCTGCAGATAAGCTGGGGGCTGGTGGGGCAAGCAGTGCCCTGCACCTCCCAGGCAGGAGCTTGAAACATACAAATTGCTCCTGAAGAAGGGTTGGGCTGGATGGGGGAAGTCTGCTTTTGTCTCCCTCCTCTTCACCCCCAGGTCTATGCAGCCTGCCCAGCTGATGGTGCCCACCAAAACCTGGCTGGCCTGCAGGGAAACAGCTTTCCCCATCCCCTTTGCATTCCTGACTGACATATCTGTTAAATGTCCCAAGCCTTGGAGAAGAGAAGCAGCATGGCAGAAGAGCCATGGGTCCCCAGGCAAGGTCTGTAGGCTCAGGAGGACACCAGATCCCTCCCTCCCCAAGATCACATGCAAGACCTGATGCAGCACCATGCAGAGATGATCCTCACCCTGTTGACTGCAGCAAGTGCCAGCTCTCCACACCAACAAATATAACTGAAGTCACTTAAAACTTCACATGTAAAGAATTTACCCTTGCAAAACACCTGGAAGACAAAAAAACCATCATTTTGTAGACATTTTATGGACAAAGAGAGAATGGCTGAATGAATCCCCTGGGAGACTGCAGGGGGATCTCCCCTCCCCGTGCTCCTGCCCTCACCATCAACTCCTCTTTCTCAAAGCAAAGATTGTCCAGGCCCATGGGACCCTACAAGACCTCCCCGTCCCACACACCTGGGAGAACAAGGAGGCAAAGAAAAAAGAAATACGCATTATTTTCAGGATCACTTCAAAAACGGGATTTTCTTTTTCTCCCTCTCTCAATTTTTTCAAAGGCAGATCTCCATCCCACGTGGTTCCTGCAGAGCAAAGCTCTGCCAGCAAAGCCTATCCCTCATGCAGAAACATCTGCACCTCCACCATCAGGGACACCATGCCCCCCTCCATGTCCAGAAGCCCCCCAGCCCCTCCCAGCACTGCAGCCTCCCCAGTTAGCAGGGCAAACCCTGAGATGAGGCCAGGCAGCACCAAAAATAAAAACACCCTTGGGGACTTAACCATCAGAGCACCCCATCAGAGCCCCAGCCAACTATGGGGTCCTGGCCATTCATTCATCCCCATGGTGGATGCAGGGACTCCATGGGATGCTGCAGAGCTGGAGAGGATGTGTAAGGGCAGGTGCATCTTCTCTGAGATGAAGCTCTAGCCCTGTGAAGCAAACCCATGGGATGCTGGAGGATTGGGGTGGATTTGGGGAGCAGCACTTGCAAGCCACAAAACCTTCCAGAGACTCCATCTGATGGTGGTTTTTTGAGTTTACTGATGAAAAGACACCTCAGGCACAGTCTGCAGGTACCCAGATGGCAAAGGATTCCTGTCAGGTGCTTCTTCCTCAGCCTTGAAGAAAATAACTGTGTGGCAAGAGCGAGGAGAGAGCAGATGACATGGGACAAATTAACTTGGGAGATAAAGTACAGGTGAGAAGGAGGTTAGAAGTATTGACTACCACAAGCGTGAGAGAAATGACAAATAGACCCACCAGCGAGAGATCTGAGGCACATTTTCATCCAAGTACTGGCAGTGATTCCCACAGCTGATGCTCCCCAGAGCCACACGAGCAGTGAAAAGCTGGTCCTGTGCAGAAGCCACAAGCGGGAAAGAAGAGACGACGCGGGGGCTCCAAAACCCAGAATTTGTGAGGGTTTCAGGTGGGGGGGTTTGTAAAGCAAATGAAGAAAAAAAGAAATAAATCACAGTAGAGAAGTCTAGCCCATTCGACACTTTTTTTGCACTGCTACATCACCACAGTGTACCACGGGAGAGCCCCGGGGATGCAGAGCAACTCTCAGAGGTGCTGGTGTCACCCTCTGTGACAGCCCTGAAGCTCAACAGGGCACCAGCTCTAAAGTCATGGAGGTGACCTGGAAAAGCAGCCGAAAACTAGTCCTGGGGAGCTTCAAAGGAGGCAACAGATGCTGAACCTTCCTGTGTGATAAATATTGCAGGAGAGCCTTGAGTTTCCTTCACAGATGTCACTCCACAACCTGGGAGAGGGGGTGCAGAGGGCAACAGTTGGCACATGGTTTGGAAATGGCCAAGGCACAGAGGTGTTCAGGCAGGAGACGATGCAAAGACCAGGTCTAGCACACAGCAGAGACCTGCGAGGGGACAGCAGAGTTGGGGAGAAGCAATTTGGGGTTCCTCACAAGGTAAGAACTAAGAGCTCCTCCAGCCCAGGAGATGCTGACACCACAAATCTCGTTGATGGCCAGGCTGTGAACACGGGGGTCTCATAGCTGTTTGCTGCATCCCTTAATGCCACAAGAAGATGGTCACCTGCAGAGGGCATGCTTAACCTTGGGAAAAAAAGCCTGCTCTGTTGGTGATGGCGCTCCAAGGAATACAAAAATTTGGGAACAAGGTTGGGATATGCTCCAAGGAAGACAAAAATATGGGAACAAGGTTGGGATGTGCTGATTTGCAGCTATCCTAAGAAGAAAGGGAGAACATCCCAGTCTCCATCCCATGACAGACTCTTGCTTTGACCAGCCTACGATGGCCTCGAGTAGCATCACCTGAAGGAAAATGCCCAAATGGTCTTGTTACAGCAGGAGACTAGACTTTTCTTGCCAGCAAGCCTGCTCTCCACTGTTCTTCCAGGCAGAAGGGAATGCTCCTGGAGGAGCTGGGAAACATTTTTGGGTAGCCTGGTCTCCTGCCAGCCTTCCTGAGGAGCAAGATCACCCATCCAGCCCTGCACTGAAGCTACTCATCCCTGTACAAATACAGAAAAGACACCAGAGAGATTTTCAGCAGGAGGCACATTCAAGCCAAATGCTTAGAAACAAGCGCCCTAGAAATCGGGGCACGTTGATGTTTTTGGCTGACACCACCGACCGGGTGAGAGCTTTCCAGTGAGGACCTGATGGCATCAGAGCCAAGCCATGACACAGAGGGAGGGCTGGAAGCTGCCCAGCCGCCTGCTCTGCCAACCTGCTGCCAAGGTTGGTTTTTTCAGGCCAGGAAGGATTTTCTCTCTGCCGGAGCCAAGTGATGGTGACCTTGCATCGATAAACGGGATTCGATCCAGTGCCCACGCACCAAAGATTATGTGCTGGCAAAAGCCAGACTCAGTGACTGTGTAGCCCCAGTTCCAGCAGAGTGAGTCAACAGGGGTAATTTGGGGGTAAAATTAAGGTCCGACTCCGCCAATCATTGCTCTGTGAGATTTATGAGCCCCCACACAACGAGCAGGTCTCTTTTTGGAGAAGGTGATGAAGCGAAGCTTCGATGGGATGAGACACAGAGGTTGACAAGCTCAGTTGGTTCAAGGAAATCTTCCTTCTGTGATCACATTGGTTCAATAAATAAATAAATAAATAAATAATAATTAGCGATTCAGCACTAGTCTATTTTCAATGTATTGTTGGTGTCGGTGGTGTTAATAACAAATGTAATTATTTACAAGCTCCTACGCACGTCAGGGCAGCAAGAACTGCAGATGTTGGCAACCCTTGAGCATTCTTCTTTTACACTTGCCATTAAATCAATTCAAAGTTCCCATCTCAATGTATCAGGATTAATTATCCTGATTATTATTATCCAGAGATTACTGGAAGAGGGCCTTCGTTTTGCATCGCACACATCTGGCTAATGGATTGTCCCATCTCTGGTGCCCACACCAGGAGGGTGACACAGAGCATGGGCAGGGACCAGGCTACTGCAGAATAGATTCTGCATCATTCCGTGGCCACTTTTGCCCTGAAACATCTGAAGATGTTCCTGGGCTCTGCCCCCAGAGACAGATCATTGAGCATCTCTCCTGCTGGAATGGGATTGAAACCTGAAAGGAGGTTGTAAAGAGGTGGGGATCTCTTCTCCCAAGTCACAGGTGATGGGGCAAGAGGAAATGGCCTCAAGTTGCACCAGGAGTGGTTTAGGATGGATATTGGGAAAAATTTTTACACTGAAAGGATTTTTAAGCCTTGGAATGGGCTGCCAAGGGCAGGGGTTGAGGCATCATCCCTGGAGGTATTTAAAAGACGGGTTGACATAGTGCTTAGAGACATGGAATGGGATGGTTCAGTTGACTGACCCACATCATCTAGCAATCATCTAGTCCAACTCCCCAACCACTCCAGGCTGACCAAAACATAAAGCAAATTATTGAGAACATTGTCCACACCCCTCTTAAACACTGACAGGCCTGGGGCATTGACCACCTCTCTAGGAAGCCTGTTCTCCCTGCATGCACATCACCACCACAAAAGCATGGTCATTCCTGCCCAGAAAAAAGTCCATTCCTGGTGCACTTCAGACCCATGTCATGTGCTTTGGAGTTTCTCTTGGGATCTTTTTCCCCCTGCTTTTTTTTTTAAAAAAAAAAAAACAACAACAACAAAAAAAAAACCCAAAGAAAACAGCAACAACCAAGTTTGGAAAGTCTCAGGAAATAAAAAACAAGAAATTGCTGACAAGTGTCCCACTGTAATTGAGTGAGAACACAGAGCTCAGCTCTATGGGTTCCCAGAAATATGGTCCAGATGTGGCTCTCCACGGTCATGCAGCCAAGCCACAACCTCTGAAATGACTACCCCTGCGACTGGGAAACTTCCCCAGCGCCCCTTCCAGCCATGCAGAGCGACAGACAATGTCCTGAACGACACCCAGACAAAGACTTGAGAAAATACAGGGTTGGCAGCAGAGCCAGGAGGGGCCCTTCCAGTCCCCAACGCTGATGGTCTGCAGCAGAGATAGTGGAACTAAACTCATTTGATCCACACAAAGCCCAGAGCCCCGTCCAACCTGACCTTGAATTTTTCCAGGGATGGGGCATCTCATAGAATCACAGAATGGTTAGAGTTGGAAGGGACCTTAAAGACAATCAAGTTCCCAGCCCCCTGCCCTGGGCAGGGACACCTCCCACCAGACCAGGTTGCTCCAAGCCCCCTCCAACCTGGCCTTGAACCCCTCCAGGGATGGGGCAGCCATACCTGATGTAGCAATTAAATCCTTGGTGAGATAAGTCAAAAGGTCACTTGGGTGCTGTGATGCCCCATCATAAGTCCTTCCCATCAGAGGCCACACAGGGCAGGGGACGGTTCCCCCCTTCCAACAGCAGGGCTGGAAGGCAAAGGGTGGGCTTGGGGGCACTGCATGGGCCACCAAAACCCGACTGTTTTTCATCCATCTGCTGTGGCAGAGCACTCAACGCAAGGGCCCACACAGCCAGGTCGCCAGGATGGCTGATGGTTGGTTGTGGAAGCACCAAGGTAGCCCAGGGCCATCTGACCCACAAGGTTAGTCCAGGGAATCCTCGTTTACCCATTTCTAATTCGGGCACCCACTTCTCCCCACCTGCCCCGGCAGGTAAGGAAATGCCTGCTTTATTTCCAAAGCTTAAATGACCTCTTTCTCCTGGAAGACCTGCAGCTCTGGGCGAAATATATTGAATTTCCCAAAGGAAGAGTGAGCAGAACAGCCAAATCCCTTCCCTGCAGTGCTGCACGCAGTTCCCAGGCCCTCTTCCTACCCTCTTCTTTCCAGCAAAACCTTCCGCCGCCGCTACTCCCCATGGCCGGGAGAAAGTCCTTTTAAGCAGGAGACCTATTCCCCGCAGTGGAAAGAAGATTTATCTCCTCAAGAGATATTATCTCCAGTCGCTATCAGCCCCTTATCAATAATTCACCCCGCATCGCACCCGGGCTGCCTGGGAAGAGCAGCCGTGAGTAATCACGGCAAAATGAGTCACCTCCCCTGGAAGCTGCTCATTTTTCAGCCTCCCGTTGAGGAGAGGCAGCTTCACAGAAGCACCTGTGAAGGCTTGTGAGCCCTCGGCATCTAAATAAATAGATATAGATAGATATATATATAAATAAATAAGAGGGGAGGTAATGAAACCCCACGTTTCAGTCTTACAGGAGGAGCTCATGCAAAGAGACTCTTTCTCCTTCCAGAAAATACAATACAATTAAGTGATTAAAAGGGGAGAGCAGACATCAAACCCGAGGAGAGGAGGCCAGACAAGCCGCCCTGAATGCAGATCTTGACCGAGACTTGCTCGCTCTCTCCCATCCCTGTTCTTGCTCTCCCCATTTATCTCCCACAGGATAACAACCGGGAGGCACAAAGCTGGGGATTAAAACAGCACCATTTCTTAGCAAGAGGCCCATTGGACTCGTTTCTCACAAGTTTCTCACACACCACACACCTGCCCAAATGCCTCGTTTCCTACTGAAGATGCTCGTCTGCTGGTCCGTGCCACCATCTCAGCACACCAACCCACCACCTCCGATTCAGACCTACCCATTAGCGTGATTTACGGCTCCGAAGAGGCACAAGTGTCCTTTTGTGGCTAAATTAGGCACCGGGTGAGAGAGGAAAGATGATCTACCCCTTTCCCAGTTGTCTCCGGGAAGGCTCCACCACCACAGCGTGGATGAAGCATCTCGGATGTCCGAGACATCTGTGCAGTCATTGACTAAACCTTTAATCTTGCTGGCTGGCTTTTGCTTTGAAACTGCTAGCTACTGTGAGGGTGGTGAGAGCCTGGAACAGGGTGCCCCAAGAAGCTGTGGCTGCCCCATCCCTGGAGGGGTTCAAGGCCAGGTTGGAGGGGGCTTGGAGCAACCTGGTCTGGTGGGAGGTGTCCCTGCCCAGGGCAGGGGTTGGAACCAGATGATCTTTAAGGTCCCTTCCAACCCAAACCATTCTGTGATTCTATGAAACACCCTGCCAGAGCACCAAGCCACACTGCAGTTGAGAGCTCCTCGATCCAACCAGGTGGATCCATCTCCCATGGATTTATTTGCACGTCTCTCCTGGGCAGATGTGCCTCCCCTTTCTTGGTTTACCTGCTCATTTCAACACATCACTTCAGAAACCCTTCCATGGGAGAGTGGGAAGCATCCCTCTGTGGGACAGCAGGATGCTCGCCGGAATGGTTTGAGCAAGGCTGAGAATGAAAGACAGGCAGTTTGGAGAAGACTTCTTGAGTCTGGTGTCACCGGTCCAGAGGTTAACCTGAAAATACAAAAAAAAAAACACCTAAAAAGGTTGGTTTTTTAACTCTCCAGGCTTACTTATCTGCCCCCGAGCATCTCTGATAGCTGTCTGCAACCCTGTCTGCAGAGCGAGGAGAGCCTGGGAAGATCACTCTGTGGCAAGGCAGCCGGGTGTCAAGATCAGCCCTGGGGACAGCGTGGCCATCGTCAGAGACGAGCTGCTGTTAGAGAGGTCAGACCTCTGGAGCCAGGCTTTTCCCCCTCGGAGGAGAACGACCAGGGCTCTTAGGCAACAGCAAAGCTGAGCCTCGGTGCCCGAAGATAATCCGTCCTCATGCAAAGCCGTGACTCACGCTTGTGCAACCACACACGCCGTGGGCACCAAGACTATTAGTCCACAGCCAGACCCTTTCCTGTTATTCCTCAGCACAGGAAGGACATGGACCTGTTGGAGTGGATCCAGAGGAGGCTATGAAAATGGTCCAAGGGCTGGAGCCCCTCTGCTGGGAGGGGGCGCTGAGAGAGTTGGGGAGTTCAGCCTGGAGAAGAGAAGGCTCCGGAGAGACCTTTGAGCCCCTTCCAGTCCCTCAAGGGGCTCCAGGAGAGATGGGGAGGGACTCTGGATCAGGGAGGGGAGCCATAAGATGAAGGGGAATAGTTTTAAGCTGAAAGAGGGGAGATTGAGATGAGATATTAGGGAGAAATTGTTGACTGTGAGGGTGGTGAGAGCCTGGCCCAGGTTGCCCGGAGAAGCTGTGGCTGCCCCATCCCTGGAGGGGTTCAAAGACAGATTTTGAGCAACCTGGTCTGGTGGGATTAGGAATCCAGCTGTTTTCTGGAGACACTGAAACTCAGTACTTAACAAAAAGAGCTGCCTTTCCCTAAGGAGAGAGCAGCCCTTGAGCTACAAAACCTTGCATGGAGCTGCCCTCACAGGGCTGGGCATCCAGAGTGGTTGCTGCCACAACCTCATGCAGGGGGGCTGCTATGGCAGACCCTCCCCACTCTGAGGAAGACACAGGTTTGGGTGAGTGGGCTTTTCACAGGCGACACTGTCCCAAGCTTTGCAACAGCCTGGGGACCAGAAGACCTAAACATGGAGGAGACCTGTGTCCATGCACCAGCCAGGGACGAGGCACCAGGTTGCCACCAGCCCCACCACGAGGGTGCCATGGGAGGGCAGGACAGGAGATGTCCTTGTGACAGCCAGGTGGGGAAAGCTTCTGCTCTCTCCTGGTGTCCTGCCAGCTCTTCATGTCCCTGGCATGGTCTGAATGCTCACCCCAGCCTACAGCGTGGGAAATTAAAGTGCTTACCAGACAGCTGGCCACAGAAGCTTGGCTTTGGTCTCCATTTATCCAGCAACTCCAACACAGAGAGACAAGCTCCTACAGAAGGAGAGGTGGTGGGACCTAATACACTGCAGAAGATGACAGCAGTTTCAAACTAATGGACAACGCTAAAGATGGTGTGACCAGCGTGGTGAATCAGAGCTAATTGAGGGGAACAGAGAAGAAGGTAGGAAAAAATGAAAATAAAATCAAGGCTTACAGATTTTAGCCCCAGGCAGTGTCCTCCTTGGGAAGGCTGAGCCCTCGGGTACTCCCTGCTCGCACCCCCCCGGGGTAGACAGGACCTCCAGGGTGCACAGGTTGCCCCCCATCCCCACGCACAAGCCACCACTCACTGTGTGTGTAAGCCCTCAGCTGCTCACACCATCCCTGAAGGGCTTCTAACCTTCAAAGCAGTTTCTTTCAAGGTTCCTAGAGCACTGGGAGAGGCTGCCCAGAGAGGTGGTGGAGT
>BJBW01009682.1:36450-66214 GCA_004320125.1 Scolopax mira | reverse complement strand
GCCATGATTCTCCAGTTTCTCCAGGAGAATGCCATGGGGTATAACACCACATTATCCTGACCTGAGAGAGTTATATACTTTAAGACCTTTCCTAGAACCCATTAAAAAACCCCAACCCCCAAAAACCCAAACAAACCAAAACAGAGGTGCCTACTTCTTGGACAGTCTCTGTACACGTTCAGCATCCGAGATGCAGAATCTAGTAAATTACTCCTCCTCCCATTGGAGAGGGTGAAGTTCATGATTTGGAGAAAGCAAAACTGACACAGGAGTCAGGCAAAGACCAGTCCGGGCACTAGAGACTGCTTTGTGGCTACTGACCATCAAGTATAGCAGAGAGTGCACAGAGAAGTGCACTGACAGCTCACCTACTTGGGGGAGCACAGATGTCATTACAGAATCACAATCACAGAATGATACGGGGTTGGAAGGCACCTCTAGACATCACCTACTCCAACACCCCTGCCAAAGCAGGTCCACCCAGAGCAGGTCCCACGTGTCCAGGTGGGTTTTGAATGCCTCCAGAGAAGGAGACTCCACCACCTCTATGGGCAGCCTATTCCAGGGCTCTGCCACTCTCAAAGTAAAGAAGTTTTTTCTCATGTTTAGGTGGAACTTCTTATGTTCAAGTTTGTGCCCATTTCCTCTTGTGTCACTGGGCACCACTGAAAAAACACCGTCCCCATCCTCTTGACACCCTCCCTTTAAGTATCTATAGGCATTGATCAGATCCCCTCCTCAGACTCCTCCAGACTAAAAAGAGCTAAGTCCCTCAGCCTCTCCTCATGAGAGATGTGGTAGGCCCCTAATCATCTTTGTAGCCTTACTTGCATAAGTAGAGCAAGAAAAGCCCCCATATTCCACAGGCTGAAGTGAAATCATGATGCAAGTATTCTCTTGAACATTTTTACTGGAAGGAAAGCTACAACTGGGTCAAAATCTAATATCCTGTAAGTACATCACAAATGGCTAATGCTGTTTATACTGTCCCAATAGTATAATCAATTTAATGAAATTACACTAAACAGAAGAGAGTTTAAACAGATGCACAGACAAGCAATTCCACTGATAATCTTTCACAAATTGAACTGATCTTGGATTTCTAAAGGATTGCAACACATAAACTCAACTTTTTTGCTCCCTGTTAACCTTTTAACTAATGCATGACTATTCCTATCTCAGTAATATATTTTCAATTCTTCTTGATTAATATTGAGACAATTAGTTTATTCCTAGTTGCCAGTGCAATGACAAGAATTCAAGTAATTCTTCAGTATACTCATCTGATGTTTAACATGTTTCACATTAAATGAAGAATGGCATATCCAGCAGAGCTTCCAAAGTTAATTTAGACAGGGGAAAAAAACAAAATAAAATCGATCCTCAGTGCTGGAATCTGGCTGGGCTCCAAATTAAATGGTCTGAAACCTCATAGCCACTAAGTAACACACTCCAGGCCTGCTTAGCTTGAAATCTAAAAGCTTAAGTTTTACCTTCAACCACACTACCATACAAGAACAGATGTGAAAAATACCTATAATGTAGAGAAAAGCTAAGTGGAATCAGAGAAATGCACTGGGCAACAGCTGAAACTCCTTTCAAGGTTTTCATGCTGTAAAGGACAGAAACCTATTTGTTTACTTTCTAGTGGGCACAACACAAAATGAGATTCCTGGTGCCTGTGTCACATTTCTTAATTTTTCTGCAGAAATAATCTTGTCATGATAGTCAAAGAACAACAGAGAAAAGGGGATACTAAGCTTAAGAGTAACAGACTTATGCACATATGGTTAGAAATTAAGTCAGTGTGAACATCAATAAAAGTACTCTGAGTTCACCTACAAAACACCAAAGAAGATAAAAATAATCTTCAAATTGTTAGTAATGTTGTAATGTTTTTTCTGTATTGTAAATCAGATTTTGTGTATCTCCATGTCTGTATCTCCATGTCCCCTTGAGAAATGCTCATCCAATCAACCAGTCAATTCCTTTCAACACAGGGTGGAGCAAAGGAGTAACCATTCTGAATTTGGAGCTCAAATTAATTTTGGAAAGATAAGACAAAGTGTTTTCTAATTTGTTCTACTGCACTGATATGCGCCAAAGCTCAGTATCATTCATTTTTGTCATGACACAGCGAAGCATAAGAATGTAACATCTTTATTTGATGAAGCAATCCCAGACAAGCAGTATTTAGATTCTCTGTTAAAAGTTAACTCTGAAATGCTCTCTGCCTTCATGGAACTAGAATTTCAGGAAAAATATTTCCACAACAGATAATTATTTATGGTTATAAGTTTCACAACAATGATGTACCTCAAAGACCATCATTAACACAGATTAATGAGAGGAAAAAACAGCTGGATGATCTTTGATAATATTAGATTATAAAATACAACAGTGTTGACTGTAGTGATAATCTTTAAAAATTACTTAGCAGTATCTTAAAATGAGACAATGATAGCTGAGTGAAATGAACCACAATTATTCATTCTTTAAAAGACATCAAGACTGATAGTACAGGAAGGATAATAAGCATACAATATACTCAGCCCCAAGTATTTTCAGTATGTACAACACAGCAGAAAATGTGACACAATTTTTAGAGGTGACAGTATTAATTTTAGGGGAAACATCATTCAGCTATCACCCAGCAGAATAAATTTGGCCGAAATGTCCATTCAGGCAGATGAAGTTAGATATCTGGATCTTAATCAAGACAGACACATTAATACTCTTATCCTTAAAAGATCCTAAGATTCCAAAACAAGTACTATAGCTTACTAGAAAATCAGAACCAAAACCTAACAACAAATGCAAGTATTTAAAATTAAAGAGGAAATTTCAAGTAAAAATTGTGAAGTTCAAAATGAAAAATTAAATTATACTTTGATATACAGACACACACCCTGCCACAATAACGTTTTCATAAGCATACAAGAAGTTTTGAAAGATTACCTGGTAAAAATACCATCCACAATACCAATTGTCGACTCCTCTGCGGGAACGTAAGAACCAATTTGAGCCATGACTGTAATCAGTGCAACTTGCTTTATATAGGAGCTCTTTCCTCCCATGTTGGGTCCAGTTATTATCATGACCCTTTCACCATCTCCCTGGAAACAGAAAACAGTGGTGAAATTTGATGTTGCTTTTGTAAGAAAGTCTGATTTTTGTATATAGATAGAGGGATATAGGACAACTCCTCAGGATTAAACATTCTGTTTCTAGGTGAACACCTGCAGTCATTCTTGGAGTTCATTGCATTCCCCTTTCAATACATTAAAAAGTCTCATATGGATGAATCTGCCTAAGACCTCTCCAGGCTTGTGAGAGAGAAGCATTGCGATCAACTTTCGTTACAAAGTAAGGAGGAACTTTGCCTGCCTGCATCAAGGAGCTGAGAAAGCACTCCAAGAACTTTCTGTGCAATTTTCTAGTGCTGTCTGAATTCAGCTGCGATCTGGATTCCTCTCCAGTTAGAATGTGATCTCCATTCCTCTCATTATCAAATGGGGAGAAGATCTGGCAGACGAAGACCTGACTTAGATTTTACACCCATTCATAATTGCTTGCCTTAGTACAATATACACACATTCAAACAGACTGTCTACAAGAAGAAATTAAGACTTTCCAGAGTTTGGTCTGCAACACAGATATTGTGAGCAGACTGTATCCAATCTCTGACTGATCAGTGTCTCTAACAACTGAAATCCTGTGGAAAACAAAAATCAGATGCAAGAGCTCGTCTCAGCTGCAAGACTCCCTGTGGTACTGCTAAGTGTCTATGGCTCCAGAATAAAACTGTCTTCCTCTGGTGCAAGACAATTGCTAATACAAAATTAAAACTCATCAATGAATCTACAAAGCTTTCTCATAGCCTATATCAAGACTAGGAAATTAAGTTACAGACTTCACACAATTAGACTTTTCCTTTCTACTGGGTACATACAATGAAATCCAACAATTGATGAACTAACCAAAAGTCAGCATATTCCATTGCCCCGTGGGAGGGCCATGTAAGAAAGGACAAGCTGTGCATAATAAACATTAGCCATGCTACTTCGGAAACTTGGAACTGATCGCGTACTGTGACAACAACAATAGCAATAAAACATCTCCACAGAATAACATCACAATCTTTACAGATTCGTTTTTTCGACTGGTTTTCATCCTGTTAATAGGAAGACAAAATTCATATAGGACTTGTGTCATAAACCAGATCATAGAGAAGACACATGCAATCAGTATTTAGTACGTATAAAAAGCTGTTTAGAATTTGCTAAGAAAACGAAGTCGCAATAAAGTCAAAACCCAGAAAAAGCCATTATCAGGAATAAAGGATGGATGTAATAAAATGCATATGACTTTACAACAACAAAACATTCTCGTCTCCAAGGTATAGTTTCAATGCTGCTACTAAAACTTCGTCAGGACCACCATTTGGCTCAACGCAACAGAATTTACAGACACTTTAAACCAGAATGAGTTCATCTGTTAAAAACCCACCAATTTCTTGCATGTGTTTGGTATACCCCAGGGTCCCTCCCACCACGCTGTGAGACCGGTGGCTAGTTTGCAAAGCCATCTTTCAGAAAGAACACATGCTGCAACATCAGATCACAGAACCCATCTGCCTTTACAATTGCATGCAACCATAAGCTAATATCCTATTGGAATTTATGGTACTAATATATGGTACTAAAAGAACCTATGAATACTTGGGGAAGAGAGGGAGTAATGAAAGAATAAGATCTTTAAGAAAAGGTTTCTGGCAGTACCGTGAAATAAAGTTAGATATTTGACAACATTTCAGATGAAAGCATGACAGGAGATGCATTTTCCTGCTGATTCAAACACATCAGTTTAAAACTAGAAGCATTTTAATAAACTGGGTCCCCACCCACATCTCTGATAAAAGAGAGAACTAAAACCAACAGTAGAGGCAAAAGTGACTCTGACTCTACCACAATCACTTGATTTTGTAATATTCAGTACTTAGAAAGTCAATGTAAGAATGGGACTAACGGGGGAAAGTGCATGATGATTACTGAATGAAATACTGAATTTTTTGTAAATGCCATCTGTTGCTTGTTTGGAGTTGACAAATAATTTTGAAAACATTCCCTGAAGTATTGCACAATATCTGTATCATTGTTCAGTATAGAACAGCATTTAAAAATATTTCTCAAGAAGTGCATACAAATTTAAATGGTGTTTATCACAGCAATGCTCCACACTGACACCTGTTTCATACCTTTTCTATTACTGAAAAGGCAGTTATGTATTCAGAGATAATGAATATAAAAAATATGTTTGCAGTTTAAAAACAGACACATAGTATTTCAAAAAAAGATACAGACAGGTAAATATTTAACAAAGATGTCTAAAGAATGTGTAATTTAAAAGACAGATTTTAGTTTTTCAGGAGAAAAAGAAGGAAACAAAGTAAAATATGCTTATCAGAAACAGAAATGTGAAATAAAATAAACAAATGTTTCCTACCTATGGCAATGGCATATTTATGACAATTTTAAGTAATTTAGGTTATGCAGCTTAGATAACATTGCCCAGAAAATGTTAAGAAGTAGCCTGCCTACTTTCTTTGACCTACTAACAATAACAAGCAAGTAATAGGCTTAGGACTTCTCAACATCATTCTCTATTGCAGAAACAATGGCCAGAGGGAGACTTGTGGGTAACATAAAGCCTGCAAGCTACACCTTGCTATTCACATACTACAATATATTGTATATTAAAAAGCTTCACAAATTTGAGTTAAAGTTATTACAAAATGCAGACTCCTTCTGATGATGCTGTTAAAAAACCCTGTAATTTGTTTGTTTTTAAAAAATAACCACTTAAAACATTAATTTCCCTAATTTTGAGATCACCTTTCTTGTCTTTATGCCATTTAGACTGAACAAGGTTGTAAAGAGACCACTTAGCTGCAAGATACCAGAAACAAGACAAAACAGACGTTGTCACATCTAGCAGTATCTCTCTGAAATGCAACTAAGCAGGCAGTTGTATGATTAAATTATTTATTTTAACTTCCTGGCCAACAAACAAATCCCAGATTCCTTCCCTTGAATGATCTTGAAGCTCAAGCATTATCTCAGTACTTACTGAAAGGTTAGTGGTATTTGGAACATACTGATCCTGTTCTCCCAGTAGTACATCAATCACAGGGTGCCTCCCATTTTTTATAATTATTTCTTGCCGATTATCTTGCACAGTTGGTCTGGAAAAAGGAAGAGACATAAATTTCAATGTTTATTGTAACTGATTATTTAGAAATACTGTAACTAAAGTCTGTAGTCATCTATGATGCAGATTTTTGTGGAAAAAAAATTAAAATTACAAAAAAGAATTATTGCTCTGAAATAGTTCAAAAAATTCAGTTACAAAAAATATTAGCGGATTGGATAAAGAAATTTTGGACTATTTTCTTATCTTTTTATTACCTACGGAATGTTCTTCAGTCATTTATGTGAATTCTGAAAAACTGCTAAGAACTACAAAATAAATGAGCAATAGCAAAACCCCCAAACTGGAGGACAGTCTGCCTTTTCCCCACCACTGCCCCAACTTCTGCAAAGTGCCACCTTTTGCAGATACATTTCACATTCTCAGAATGATCTTGCTGATGAGCTCGCCAGCCCGTTACTGCATTAAGTCACAACTGGAATGTGGAAAGTAAAGAAAACTGTCCAACTACATATATTATGACTGACAACAAGTTAAATTATATAAATCAAAGACTAGAGTATAACAGAGCTTTAACTCTCCTATAAACTCTCATAATCTGACAGCAACCCCCAAACACACGCAAGAGTCAGCAATCAGTAACAGGAAGAGCTTAGTATCCAAGTTGAAACACTGAAATGACAGTACCTTTTTATAAATTAATATGCAAACCAGATTGATACTACTTACTTTTTTTTTACAACTATGTAAAAAGAAGTTTAGTCCCAAATGTTTTTGCTACACCTACAAATTTGCCTATATGTTTACTAATTATAACATGTTTCATTCTACGTTACATTTCCCCATGTCCGAAAAGCTCTGTCTCCAAAAAAAATGTGTGCTTCACAAAACAAAAAATGAAAAAGAAGCACGTTCCATTGAATTATGACTGTGATTTCTTTTTGTTTTCTGTAACCTAGTTTTACTTTTTCACAGTGAACTGAAGTGTAGCATTCAATGGAAAGGTGTATGTGGTTTCATGTCTCAGCAACATTTTCCTATACTAGGAGGACAATCACTCTAAAATAAGAGCAGGAACTCATGAAAAGAGCAGCACTCTGAAAAAAAGAGAATATTGGAATAAAGTGATAGAAGGTTTTTTTACTGGAAATTAAATAACAATTTGGGTGGACTTTAGAGGGAAGGCAAGATGTAGGGAGTGTGATTAGGGTTGAGAATGATGCCATTTGAAAGGAAAATGGAGATAAAATAAACAGCATATTCAGAACACATAGCAATGGGGAAAGAGGTGGAAGCTGATAATGGTGTGGCTTTTTCAACAAAAAGGTATTTCCAGCATTTGTATAGCTGAGATAAAACGAATACAGACAGAGACTTACACCTTGGGGACAAAGAAATGAAATTCCACACTGTTTGTGGGATGGGTAAGTTGTTTGGAACTGTAATGTGATGATCTGAAAAGGGAGGAGCACATATCTAGAAGCACTCCCTCCTATACCTCTCCACTTTGCATTCAAGAGAGGGAGATGACAGCTAAATGATCCATTTGCCATTTTATAATTCTGCCCTTGTTTTTGTAAATAATTCCGTTTTTTTTTAACTGATCAAGCATCCTTCCAAATAACTCTGAGACATGATGTGGCTTCAGGGTAGTCATGAGATTTGCTGATTGCCTGCGAGGCAGGGCCTCAGTCACAGTCATTCAAAAGGTCTTCCCTGCCCCATGTTCCCACCATCAGACAATCATGTGTCATGCAGTACGATGGCAGGGGAAGAAAAAAAAGAGAAATTGCTCTGGAAAGCCTAACATATCCTTTAGTTATATACTACCTTTTCAATTTCATTCCTTAAACAAAGTCACAGTCCACAGAATGGACACTCAAACATCAGATGATGATCTCTGGGCTACCTAGACCATCATATTTAGGTATCTAACTTGGCTAATTTAGGTATCTAACTGAGAGCCCTGGTGTTGTAAATCATCCATGTAAAAGAATGAGCCTTCCAACACAGGAATACCAAGATGCCTCAGAACTTTAAGAGGTGCTCACCTCTCTCCAGCAACTGCATGGATCACCTGTGCTCCTAACTTCACAACTTGTTTAAGTGCCTCAGGTAGGGCAATATGAAACAGCCCACTTAATCAAAAAACATTCCTCTGAAATGCTTAAATTAATGTGAAAACCCCCTCTTTCCTACAGTAGCCCTCCAAAATGAATTATTGACACCTTCCCTGCAGCTGAAATTTCACTGAGAAGTCTCTTTCCTGACAGTTTATAAGTGCTAAGCCACTCTTTAAAATTCAGTGAATTATTTAAACTCCACACAGTGAATTAATCAGATTTCAGTTTGTTTTCTCATCTGAGCACACAGAAATAAGTGAGCAATTACTTTCAAAAAGATTTTGATAGAGGCATACAATATCCCAAGAGCCCAGCAGTGATCAATATTCTCTTTAATGCTGTATAAAAGGAGAAGCATATGTAAGTTGAGACAAATCATATATTGAATGTATGTGGATGAAGGGAAATAATTAGTATTTAGACTCTGTGTGGGTACAAGAGGTGTGAACTTGTGAGGGGGGAGGAAGACATGGGTTGCAGAGTAGGAGCCAGCTCTCGACCAGGCTCTGGAGCAGCAGGACTCCAGAGTTCATGTCTCCCCTCTGCAGAGGGTAGGGGGGACAGCCTCGACACCACCAGCATCCCAGGCTGTGGTGCCCACTGTGCATGTGTGGGTCTCGGGCAGAGGGAGGTGCCCAGCTCACCAGATCTAACACACGACCCTAGGGGAGGCATCATCACTGCTGTGGAAACTGGTACTAATATTTACTTATCATTTACCTGAAATACATCTTTGAAAGGTAACGTCATACACCTTTGAATTGTAGGTATTAGAAAAATGTCACACATTTAGACCTTGCTAAGAAAAAAACCCGAAAAACAGGAGAAAATAATTTCCATCCAAATTCCAACATATATTTATATACAGGTGAGATATCATCTACTAGACTAAGGTCAAACAAAAGATAGACAAACATAAGATGTCCAGTTGGAACTGAAATGTTTACAGAATTGCATTAAGCCCGTAAGTGCTGCTTTGCAGAGTCAGATTAAGTTGAAACTACTGTAAACAGTTTTAATAATACATTTTATCCCAGTACACATATTAAATTCAAATTTATTTTAAATACTCTCTTAAAATTCCCTATAAAATCCTAAATAAAAATTAAAAATTGATTACCTGCAGTAGTCTCCTTGTTTAGCCACCTGGGCCAATGAGAACAGGCAGTCGATAGTTGCTAGGTGACCAATCGCTTTCGACACAGGGTGATAATGTTCACTGAAGTGGCTATACCGAAACAGGGGAAAATAAGAGGAGGAAGAAAAGAGAAAAAAAATAATTTCATTCAGATACAAATGTACCGTCAAAATATACCCCATGCATGCTTCTCACAAGGCTCCTATGGTCTTTAAATTACTCTGAATTTCAATCTCCCAGCAGTCTATTAACTTACAATATGAGGACAAAATCTTAATCAAGACGGACTTCACGCTCCCACTGTAACGGTGAATTATTTTTAAGCACTAAAAAGCAGGCAAAATGAAATTCATTATATACCATACAAAGTGTCTACAGTTGATCCCTGCTGCCTAAATGAGGTCTATAAAAATGCCACTGTTTATCACAGTGGCAGCTGAATCCCAACTGCCAATTCACTTCAACCATATGTTACAGTCAAAAAAAAATAAAGTGCCTGAACATACGAGTTGTTACGATTTCAATAAAATATGTACCTAGAACAGAAAATTCAATCATTCATTTTCCATTTAAGGTATTGCTTCCCCCTGAAGCTACCAGCAGAACACAGTTTTCAGTAGAGTTTATTCTCTTAGTCCCCAAGAATTTCTTTTTTCCCCTCTCTTAATCTCAAAGATACAACATGGAACATAAAAGCAGTAGGGGACCAAAATTTAATAGATAAATAAGTAAGTAAATAAATAAATAAATAAATAGAGGGGTGGGGAAGTGTGCACTTTCCTACACATAAGACCTTGTTGTATGCTGCTGTCATATAACACTATTGAAAACAGCAAAGTGAACATGAAAAGCATCAGATCTAATTGAAGAAAGATTAATTAGGTCTACTCAAACTTACATGGCTAATCCAGCGACAAAAAATTATTTAACAGAAATATTTTAATAGTAATGCAAAGGCAACACATCTAGAGAAGAGTGCGATGAAATGTTTTTCTAGTTTCTACCAAATTTACAGAATTGCTGGGTTCCTACTAGGAGGCAAACCTTGGCATCAGTTATGTCCAGTGAGGCAATTTCACAAGGAAATTTTTAAGTTTTTGCAACAGGGAAAAAGGCACGAGTAAAGTGAGCCAATTATCATTGCATGACACGAGGAGCAATTTCAGTGGAAGTAATAAAAAACAACTGATAACCAGACACCTGAGAAATCAAAGGTATTCAAAGGTTTCAGAATTATTTTTTTTAAACTCCCTTTGGTTAAACAGTCAAATAACTTCATATGAAACTCTGACCTGAGCCAAATGGATCTTCAGTGCCAGTTGTGAGGGACAGTAACACTCCTACTACTTTCTAGCAAACAGACTCATTCAAATTGCAGGATTAGCATATAGAAAATAGGGCTATGGAGAATTGCACTCGCCCAAGCTACTGCTGCCCAAACACCCTGAACACTCACAACTCAAAACCTGTAAGTAACTCTGCAATTGTACTTAATTATGGTGGTTTTTTTCAGTAATGGCACACTTAACAGTAAAGCCATAATCTACTTCAGTTAGTTTTAAAAGTGAACTTACTTAGCTATATATGTAGCTATATAGCTACATAGCTTTATAATAGCTTCCTATATAGTACCTGTATAATAAATTCCTTTTCACCTCACTTACATGGTACTTCAATAATTTAACTACTAGATTCAGTTTCACTCACTTACACTCAGTCACACTTCCAGGTTCTTAATGCTGTGATATTAATTTTCAAATTTTGAGAGCCACTTTATGTATTTAATAGTGTATTTTCATCAGAATCACTACTGGTCTCAGGACTCAGTCTGCAAAGGTCTTGCCTTCAAACACTTTAAACTGAAGAACAGTATTTTAATTGACTATATAAAGTTGTGGTCAACATAACTGAATTATCGCTTTTTTTTTTTCCCCCTAACATAAGCATCTTTTATCTTCTTATAGCAAAAAAAAAAAAAAATACAATGAAGGCGACTGACTCTATTTTGTAAACTCACTCTAAAAAATTTAGCCATTCAGCACTGCAGTCAAGGACTAGCTGCTCCCGGAGCTGATTCAGATGTCTGTAATTTTCTATAATAAAAGGAGAGTGGAAACGGCTGACAGCTTTTGTGCTGGAAGACAGAGAAAAGTCAAATAGGAAATCAAGGTTACTAAGCAATCAGTTACACCATCTACATGCAAAATTGGACAAGTCTTCTTACTCTCTGTGAGCCTTGAAAATGGATGCTTAAAAAAGTGTTCTTTTATTGTTGTACCAAACTGTATTGATTCCAGTGATCTTTATTGTGAATAAAGTGATTGGTTACTGCACCACTGCCCATTCAGAAGCTTTTATAATGTTTTTCATAAGGTAGCACATATTGCTGAAACTTACATATTTGACACAATTCTGTTCAGCAATAAGCCACACAAATGGATGACTTCTCTGTGAGTATATATGAGATTGTATGTACAATGAACTCCAAGAAAAAAAAATTCCCTTTAAAGAGGAAAACTCCATGACAAGCCTGAAATAAACTTAGTTAATACAGACTGTCTTCCATGGATACTAGTTTGCATTTGGGGCACCTGCTATTTATTTATGTATCTTCATGAAGGATTCACTTTGGCATTCCCAGAAATTCTTTTACAAAATCCAGATTAGCTGTAATTTGTTCTTCACCATTTTAATTCTGTCTAATCTGTGCACTTTTAATACTGAATTCTTGCATAAGCAAACAGAACATGACTTCAGAGTTCACTGTGATTATGCCTATTTCTGGTGCGAGAAATGTCTGTGCTCACACATTATAACATTAAGGTTTGCAACCTGTTTAAATAATAAAATTATTAAAAAGAAAAAACCCAACTATGTAATTCAGTCCATCTCTGTTTCACCTACTGGAAAAAGTAGGTCCAGAACTATGTAAAATCATGCTTACATAACACAAAGTATCAAAGCAAGCAAAGCTTGCCTATATGAGAAAAACACAACATTTTAAATACACTATGTTTATTGAAATGCATAGGTATTTGCACAGCTACTTTACCTTTCTGAATAAAGATGAATCAAAATTTTATAAAAAATTTGTATCTACACTCTACAGCACATCTGAATCAAGACCATAGTTTCGATACCAGTATGTATACTTCAAAAGATTAAGCAAGTAATATTGTGCACTAAGGATCTACCATGTAAAAAGGAAAGTTTTAAGAACTCCAGTTTTCCGGTTTGGTTTTGTTTGCTTGAAAATAAAACTTATTCTGGCAATAAATTAACACAACAATTTTGGTTAGTTGGTTTAAAAAAACAAAAAACTAACACAAACACACACATGGAGCAATGAAAATGTGTATGCGATTAATTCTAACACTAAAATACCACATTTTTTTCTTATATATTACAATAGAACAAACTTCAAAAACATTTTACATACCTACTAATCATAACCCAGTCAGATGGCACACATGATTTATGGGAATTCTTAACTTCTATCAGAAACTAAAATAAAACAGAAATGTCGTGTTACATATTAAAGACTACAGAAACACAGTCATCAAATATCAAGAAATCTGTATGTATCAGAGGAAAACTGTATTCAGCCTGAAGAGACTAAGCAGACCAGAAGCTAATGTTCTTTTTTCCCCCAGAAGCGAGGGTCATGATATACAGATTTTCTGCCAAGAAAGCGACTCCCACCTTGAGCTGTCCTTGTGCCCTACCATGTTGCTGTCCCATCTCTGCCACAGTTCTTCCACTAACATGCTCTCCTCACCTCTCTTATCAAGCCAAAACCAGTCTAAAGCTAGTAAATCTTGCTTACCTGATCCTGACCAAGCCTTGTAGGGAATTCAGTATTAACGTGGACTCTACTACCTGTGTTGAGGCTACTCCTTGTCAGTGAGATGTGCCTTCCTGCACAGGGATCAGTGATTCATGCTGAGACAGATTTTCTTACAACATTTCACAGACAAAAGCTCAAAATCCCAAATGCTAGCACTCTGTCTACAGTCCCTTGCTTCAAGTTTCGATCAACTTGGGGTGAGAAAGAGAAGGAACAGGGGAAACCAGCAGTAATAGCAAGAAGGTCGCTCAGTGCAGTGAAATTTACACGATGTGTTTATTGCAGTATTTTATATGATTCATGTTGGTTATCTTTATAACACCAGCCTGAGGTCCTAGATGTCAAAGAATTGAGGCATTCTCAAATAACAGAATTCAGGGAGATAATGAATTTATAGCAGAGATTAGATTAACCCAGAATCTGATCACCTTTACAGAAAACTGCAAGACTCCCATCAGACAAAGCTTTTTCATTACAGCTAGTATGATTTAGATAAAACCTTCCACACCTCACCAGAACAGTCAGCAATCACCCTCAAGTACAAACAAGAAGAATAATCCTAACATGAGCACAAGACTCCAGCAAGGACATAGTGCACTAGTTTTTAATTTACCTAACACACCTCAAAAAGATCTGGTACCCGAACTCTGAAATTGCATAATATGCATGAGTCAAAAAGACTGAAAACAGGTACAAGCAGATATCTGCAAAAGCTGGAAAATGAGCCAACTGCTGCTGCCACTAGTGATGTTGCTGATGTGCTGGTATTACAGCATTTATCTGAATCTCATCTCAAAACAATTAAATAAGCTGTGTTTACAAAAGGAAGACAGAAAATAATACCACGTTTGCGTCTATGCTAGATGACTAAGTGAACTCAAAACAGTCTAAATTAACACAGCCAGTTAGTTCAATTGCCGGGTTTGTTTGCATGGCTAGTGAGAAACTAGCAGGGAGGTTGCAATTTTCTTCAAAACAACAAAAGCATTTGCTTTTTCATTCTTTAATTCTTAGCCCTATTAGATAAATAACTGCAGAATTAAATAAACTGGGCCCAAACCACTGCTTATGCTATGCAGGAAGCAAACATTTGCCAAGTGTAGTAATTTCTCTCTAAATTCTGCCTGAAACAAATAACAATGCTATCACTATCTGGACAGCTTTCTGTCCTGTTTAGTGCAAATTACATTAGCAGTCTGGAAAAAAACAGGTAAGATAGAGATGGGTGTAACCTCCTATTTTGGAAAAGGTGTCAATTAGATCTTCATCAGAACCCTAAGAAGAACTTAAGAAACAGAGGTTAATAAACTGTGGGCTGACTGAAAATCTAACTATGTATTTGTCATCATGGGTTTGGGAGCACACATGAAGGAGCAAGAAGTTTGATTTTTTTTTTTTCCTCTGCAAGAACACTTGTTGTCTGACCAGATGTTAAGAGTGGAGAGATACATAGAAAAAATTTCCTAGCAGCTTCTCTCTCTTCCAGAACTAGCAAACCACAAACCTGCTTTTGCCCAGACCTATTGCAAAGAAGTGTTTGAATATTACATTTATCAGAGTGCTACAACAACATAAGAAGACTATACTGTACTGCTTCAAGGAAGAAAGAGCTGAACTCAGAAGACTCTTGCAGTGCTTATGCTCTGCTTGTCCCTTACAAGCCCCTTTCTGTTACATCCATTCTTTTGGTGTTTCTTCCTTCCTTGCTGACCATCTTCTCTAATCCTTCCTCTACGGCCCCTTTTGATGTCTCTGGAACACTCCTACCAGATGTAATTAAATAACAGATATCCATAACCTCTGCAGCTCTTTTCATGAATTTGCCAAGATTACGCTTTGTCTGCAATGGTTTTGGAGTTGTCCCCTGCTACAAAGGTCTCCTCTCTTAAATATTTGCATGGTAACTGCTGCTTTCTGAAACTCGCCTGTCTAGTTCATGTCTGACTGCTTCCTCAGATGCTCTCCTCTCTTTGATCAATTCTTTTCTCCATTCCTTCACACACGTCACCATCCATGTCTTAAAACAGCATCTCTGAGAGAAACTTTTCAAATCCTGGCTCTTCCCTTCCTCACACAATACTTGAACCATTCTTCCATGTTTCTTCTTGGACTTCAACATCCATGCTGACAATTTACACAGCTCTGTAGCCACACATTTCCTCTTCTCAACATCACCATCAAAAGAAATATCCACCTGGGTTCTTTATCAAATGGTGCTCTCTCTGATTCATCCCTTTGCACATTCTCTCTCACCTTCAGCATTGCCTGCCTGCTCCCTGCTGTGTCTCTTGGGTCTTTCTTCCTAGGTCCTCGATGTGATGGGGGGGCTGCTTCTACCCCCTACCTTCCCCGTTCTCACTGATTCATCTCTTTTACTCCCAAATCTTATTGAGTTTCCTAACTTCTTTCCTTTCCTAATTTCCTGTGGAATTTTTCCCAGCCTCCCTCCTCTCAATTCCCAACCTCACTGTTGCTCAGTTTGCTGGAGCACGACGTGCCCACACTTCCACAGCAGCTAGCAAACAAAAGCTTCAGCCTGCAACAACCGTTTCTAAGAATTAAAATAACATTTATCATTCTCTAATACTGTTCCTCTTCTCTTCCATCTTTCAAATTACAGTCTTAATCATTGCTTACAAATCATTTTACCATTCTTCAAATTAACCTAATGCTATGCTTCTTGGTTGTCTGAGAATATTTCAGCACTTAATAGCCACATAATTAACCTTGGAAGTATGCAAGTGTTTTTACATACACAGAAAAGCAAAGCATTACTGAACCAAATTCAACCACACTAATGTGTTTTTATTATTTAAATCACTAATGTAATTGACTTAACAAATAAAAAGTGACATTGACACAAAACTGTTCTTTAAAGTTGTACAAAAGATTATAGTCAAATGACCTCATCAAATACCATACAAAATGAAGAGAGTTCTAGTTAAGCCTAACTTTTAAGCTACTTTCTAGACAAGCAAAGGATACAGTCATACATAGATAACAGATACCATATTACCTCTTGACCAGAAACTGTAACATACTCTGCAGAAGGATTCCTAATTTGTTTACGAATGTCTGGCAGATGCAACTGGATTTTAGAAAGCACATCCAGGATCTCCTCCTTTCTCTTTCTGATGATAGGAAAGTCTGTAAGGTCCTTGAACAATTGAGTTTTATCTCCAGTCCTATCCGTAAGAAGCACAAAATAAAATAACAGTGAAACAGTGAAAAAAGGTATGTTCCACAATTCTACTGGCTGACAGACTGAATTCTACAAATCCATTATTTTTATTTTTTTTTTTTACTTTAATTTGTTTTAACACTAGTTTTATTCTCCTCTACATACAGCCTTTCTGTTACTTGGTCATAGTACAGCACATATACCAAAAGCTGCCACACACACTATATACATAGAAAGAAACTTTGCATATGAAACCTAAGAGGCTACGCAAAGATAGCCCCCCCTTCCCCTCTCAAAGTATTCAAAACCAACCTATTCCTGGTTTTCTTTTTCTTACGCTATCACACTATGCTCATTCTTTTACATCAAGCTCTGCTGAGTCAGGGTTTTTTTGTTGTCTCTGAACGAGCATCTTGCAGCTTTCTGTTTGTGCCCCCTCTGTTGAGCAGAGCAAGAAAAGAAAGCACAAGAAAGATCATTCTATTCTGTCTCAATCCATAATTTTGTAATGCAATTGCTAGAGAACGCCAAGTGCCAACAACATCTTTATCATGATTAAATGTGAAGCTCTAGATAATTTCTGCACAATACGAACACAGATTTTTGACATGTTTATAATTTGGCCAAATTTGGGCAGATTTTCATGAGGATTGCAAAGAAAAATCCCTCCCACAAAGCCTCCGTCAAAGCAGAATATCATCAGGAGTTCTCCAGAGTAGATTCCTTCTTTTCTCAAGAAAAGTTAACCAGAGCATTTTTTAATCCATGCATAACAATGCTCTTTTCTTGTCTCAATGTGAGAAAATGACAGAATTGTTTGGGCTGCACGATCTCAGCTCAGGCTTGAAACCTGAAGCAGACAATGCCATTCAAATGTTTTAAATTGGTAAGCTGAACAAGCTATTAAAAATACAGTTGCCATCAAAAATTAAACAAAATAACTTACCTTACTAAGTATTGGTCAAACATTAGAAAGTAGCACAACCAGCTCTGAGTTAATCGAAATATACATTTGTATTTTAGAGCATATATAAAACTGTACCAGTTAATTACATAATTATGCTGAAATCTAATATTTGGAGAGGAAATAATAAAACATAAAAGTAATTAAAAGTCTAATATTCTACTTAATCCGATACTCCTTTGCCTAAGAATGAAACTAAATGGCTGGAGCCAGCGACCAGACAGGAAACACAAAACTGTATTTTGATTTTGCATTACATGGATGTAGTTATTATATAAGTGACAGTAAAGATGCCATTTAAAAATACAATACTATTTTTTAGAAACAGTGTTGTGCTAATTAGACCTGTTTCCATGGGAATGCAAGGGAAAAAAGATTGCTAGTAGCCAGCAGCTGACTGTGAAGACTATCACTGCTATGTGATACTGAAAAGTTAAAAGTTGGCAGTTTAAAAAAAAAACCACAAAATCCAAAATCTTGAACTACCCTGGAGCAGAGGAATAATTCTGAAAACAACTACAGGATTTTATCCACACCACACAATAAAATGAACACATGATGCAGTATACATATATATTGCACATGTGTGCATATATGTTTGAGTAGTCATCATGATTTCGATGAAAGGCTCTTGAGTACAAATAATATTGCCACAGAAGTCTGAACATAAAGGCCAAAATGTAAGTCATTTTAGTTGTCTTGAATAAATGCAACTGAAATACATGCATTCTGCCAATCAATTATGGCATCTTCTACATTTACTATGGCATCTTAACTTTTGTGTAATATTATACATATACATAATATTGTGTAATATTATACATATTCTGTTACAGTGACAGAACAGAAATAACCACATTTTTCATAACCTGCCACAACTGTAATTCGATACCACGCACCAGTAGAAATACCATAATCCTGCCTCTCCAACTGGAATAGCAAATAGTTCTACACTTGTCAACTTCTAAACTTACACACCTTGCATCGGTCTCTAATTCAGAAGTGAATACAGTAAGATCTAGGCTTTAATTCTTAAATTTCTTTAATTTAATCTCAGATGGAGAGAGATAGAAAAAGATTATAAATTATTAGATGTTTATTTTTAGTCTTTTTGGAAAATAAAAGATCAAAACTATACCATAAAATTATATACCACATCTTTCATCAAAGAATCTCTCGGTATATCACAGCCAACTATATCTCATAATATTACACATGAGGAAATGTTCAAGGTTAAATGAACCTTGCTTACAGCAGGGAACTCTAGGATGATCTGGATATAAAGGTGGATGATATTTATTTTGTGTTCAGAGTGTCCTCTTGACACACTGTACAAACAAAGACTAGACTGAAAGGAGATGGTGCTCAGAAAGATTGGCTACACAAGCCAGACAGTCTGCCTCTGTGCCTAGTACCATGAGAGAACCCTTTTTAGCAGATTTTACATTGCCTTTTTTTCTGAAATACTTTTAGTGACCACCAGGTATTCCTCCTAAATTCTGTCCCCTGAGAGGTTTTTATCAATCCCTGCCTTACTGAACTTCTTTTAGTATTCTGCACCGTAAGCATCCTGCATTCTTCTCTGAGTGGTTAATACTAGTAACAATGGAGGCATCAGTTCTTCAGAACAAATAGTTCACAACACATTATTGAAAAGTACTCTCCTTCATAGTGCATATTCACTCCAATTTAGCATCCTCTTCCTTTGTCTATTTTTTATTTTTTCTTGGACAGAAAAAATCACAACCAGATTTCTCATCACAACCAGAGCCTGAGGTAGGTGCTCATTTAGTTGTTCTCTAGAGGGAGACCATGAACAGGGCACTAATCCCAGAAATACTCTCAGAGGGTACAAATCTCACAGGCAACATGTAATCTTCAGAACTATTAAGCTTCAGATTTTCTGTCCTTAGTGAGCATGTAAACAGATTATTTTTTTTAAAGGACGGGGGATAGTCAAAGCTTTGATGAATTTTCACAAAAATAGTAAAATGTGTATTTCCAAGAGCAGAATAGCCACTCTCAAGACTCTCTTCAAAGGGAAGTTTCTCTATTTAAAAAAAAATAATTTAGAAGCTGTTAAACAAAATACCTTGAGCAAAACATATTTTACTCTAAATTCATTCTCCAAAACAACTTAAAAACTTTCAAAAAATTACTCAGCCTGAGGCAGATACCCACTAGGCAAAATACTTGCTCACTTATTTTAACTTTAAAAAAAGAATATAAGCTGTAGAAAATAACAAGGTCTGCTTTAATTGTAAGCCACCTGTACATACATGAATATAAAACAAAAAATATAAAAATAAGGTGTATTAAACAAGATGCATAATTCAAATAACTGAATCCCACTTAGTCAGAAGGCCTAGGAGGCATGGAAGAGCCATCTATTTTCTCTACTTACTTGGCTGCTTCTTCATTAAGGATCTTCAAATAATGTTTTACTGGAGATAGGAGCTCTGGGATTTCCAGCAGTGCATGTTGTAGCAGAGGAGTTTTCACATGAGAATTTATGACTGGAATGAGAGCTTGAATTTCAAAATCCAGACGAGACAGGGTGCTGACTATCAAGAAAAACTCTTGGGTCGAGCACTAAGAAGGGAAGCAATGTCTAAGTCATTAGAATGTATTGTATTTTCATGAAATCCCACAGGTTGTTTTTCATTTTAATACGGTTAAAACATATGGACTGTAACACAACTGCATAATCTTATCACATTCACAAGGTTAATAGAGCATACTAATTTTTTAACCATTGTCATTAGCAATCAGTCAAGAGTTGCTGGAGGGTGTAACACCTATACAATAGACAAAGAGCAGAAAAATATGCTAATAATGTGCAAACAGCAAAAAAAAAGCAGGTTGATTAATTTTATGAGTACCAAAAGCTGTCCATATGGGCTTGTGCACCTATGTTATCTGAATCACCAGGCTGCTATTTTGGCAAGGGAGGGTTTGGAAAGACAAGGTCAGGCACAGAGAGGGAGAGTTCTGAAATAAGAACACAGAAAAGAAAATAAAGGAAGGAAACAAAAAAAAAAAATCCACAGAAAGAGAAAAACAGGAGTTACTGCTTAAATTGCTGGTAGCTATTGCCAGCTTCAACCTCTGGCTGGTTTCTCCCAGGCCGATGAGATAAGAAGGTGAACCCAGACTTTGTCTTTCATCCTCTCCTCACTAGAGTTACAGAAGAGGCTTTTCTATCTCTTTATGGCAGCTAGCCAGGGCATCATCAAAAGGCAATCTCCCAGACCGAAGCCAATAGCACACAGTGCTTTCAGAGCTTGCTTCATGATATCCCCAAAGTAGGAGCATATCAGTTCCCTTAAAGCAGCTTCTCACCAAAAGCAGTGACTTATAAAACCAGAAATTCCCCTCTCCTTCTTTTTTTTTAACCATTAACATTGCTGTTACATTCTAGATGCTCTTCAGCATCATCACAGTTTGTTACCTTTGTTGAGAACTAGGAGTCAAGGTTTTGCAAGTAGTCACCATCTCTAACAAAACATCCCACCTCCCACACACTCCCCATCCCCTCCACCCACTCAACTCTCAGCTACCCCAGGTACTCATGTCCCACCTATAAACTAGCTAATACCAAATTTGAAATTGTCTTTAAAGAACAGTTTCCTGCACAATATGCTGTTAATTTCAGAGAGTTAGAAGAGGCTTAGCTAAGAAGTAAAATTACTGAACAAAAAGTTGGTTCTGTTTTACTTCAAACCATTTGCATTTGTGCTACACCATATTTGCATATCAAATTAAAATCCAGTCCTATGAGACACTTAAATGCCTTCCAACCCTGCTGAATTCAGTGTCACTCCAGGAAATTTCCATTTCAGAAGGTTTGAAAAAAGCTGTCCATAAATAATTATGCTGATATTTTTTCATATTTTACCAATCTGTAGAAATATTCCTTCTTCTGTCTCCTGAACTTATCCCATTGGTCAACTGACAACATCATTGAGAAAAACAGCTTTTGTTGCTCACGTGAGGATGCAAAGAAGGGAGCAGACCACACTGAATGCTTCTACTATAATATTCTTTGTATGCTGCACCCTCCCCTTCTACATTTTTTTCTCTCTCCTACCCAGGTGAGAATTCTCTCTCCTATACAGTCTAGAATTTAATTTCTGGTCATTATTTTGCAGTGATCAGTACTGATTACAGATAATGTAGGCTTCAGTGAATCACTATTTCATAAAACTCATCTACATTTTTATTTTGTCATCATTTTCTTTCAATCTCTCCCCAGAGGTAAATTTTTCTCTTTCCTTTCCACGTCCTTATGCAAGATGTAATTCTCTCATCTGTTACACTGCAGTTATTTCTCCCAAATAACTTCTGTACCCAGTCTTGGAATCAAGTATAAACAAAAATGCTAGGCTGGAAAGGAACATTTTCTCTTCCTCCCCACATATGTAAACCATAAAATAAGCTTGCCCTGTAACATCTACTAGTGCTTCAGAACATGAAGACCATCTAAATCTAATCTTCTGAAAACCATAAAAAATAAATTCAGGTGCACTCTAGAGGGCTTTAGCCCTCTTCTCATTAAAAACATATCCCTACTGTCACCAGTCATGGAAGAGTGGCTTCCATGCTGTATAAACACTGAATAAAGATTCACATAAACCTACAGCCCTGACAATCAACTATGGTTGTAAGTGACTGACAACAATAAGGCTAGAATGATTTATAAGGTTAATTGCTATGTTCACTGATTTGCTGTATCATAAAGGCTAATGAGCAAAAATAGAAGTAAAATAATTCCTGGCCATTAAGATTCCTGGCCATTAACACATTTAAGATACATTCATGAGTAAGTAAATATAACTGAAGTTACCATAAAGCTGTTATCTGTTAGATACTCTCTAACAAACCTGCAACAGGGCTGTAAGCTGAACTTGTCATATCAAACAGGAAAGGCTGGTAGATATGGACTAAAACTATGCAATTTAACCGTAATATTTTATGGCATTTAGGGAGGCCAGAGAGATTACTTTCTGAATGTTTCTGGAAAATTTAAGTTCATCTTAGTTTCGAATCCGTGGAAGTTAGGGACAGAAGAGATTCATTAGGTGGTCTCCCTGCAAATGCTCCATTTTTCTGCATCAGTTTTCATTTTGTCTGTTCTTGGGGCCTTATATTGCAGGAAACCATGTGCTCACCACTTCCTTTCAGAAACTAATCCATAAAGTAGTAAATATAATCATGTAAAAGTTTTATCCCATATTTCTCTTCCATTACAACAATCCCAGTATCTCTAGTTTTACTCTTTTGTGTTACACTAACTGAACATGTCTCTTTGCTGTTAACACCTTTCAAATATCTCTAAATCTTCTGTTCTCCTTCATTCATCAGTTTAACCAAACTATAATCATTTAATCTTTCTTCATAAACAACCTATTATTCAGCCTCATGAAAACTCTGTTTCCCCTTACTGCAATTTATCAACATCTTTCTGATAAGCTGGAATTTACTTATTCTATCTTGTAAAAGCTCTGACAACAAAATAAAACAAAATAATAAAGCAGTAAATCTGTCAATGGCATTTGAAGTCAAAGTAGAAAAGACAGGTCTGAAAGACTAAACAAATGATAAATCCAGTCTTGGACTCAAAGTCAAAGTAAAATAGAGTATGACTGATTGCATCACCATCATCAAACTTGATGTAGATAAAGGATAAAATTCTGCAAGATTTTCCTTGACTACAAAATGTACTGAAGGAAGTAAAGGCTGAAGCCCTGCTCTGCGAAACTACAAAGTAGGTCCCTGACAGACAGCATTAAGTGATTCATGGGAGAAACATGTCCAGAAAAGAAGCATGAGCAAATATGGACAGTAAAAATGCGTCAGTTGAACAGGTGGTGTTTGTTTGGGGTTTTTTTTGTTGTTGTTGTTTAATTGCTATTTAAAAAAAGAAGTCAAATAGGGATTACTGCTACATTATCCATATGAGGGTGAGAAAATGAAAGGATTTTAAGAGTACATAAGAACATCTGTCTGAGGTGCTCTTCAATAAGACTGGTAAGGCTGGTGAAGTTTCAATAAGGGGAGGAAGTCAGATTTCAAGGCAGAGCCAACTATAAAAGAATAAACAGGATAAAAAAGAAAAAACTTCGTCATGTACAAAAAACACTGTAAACAACCCTGAAAGTTATCATGAGATTTCTCAAAGGATGCTTAATGAACATGCTCACGCTTCTCACAGCAACTCTGATAGCCTACACACCACAATAGTCATCTAATGAATTAAAACCTCTTTGATTCTACTGTGAGCTACAGTCTACAGTACCTTTGGAGAATGGGAAGTTATGCTTTACTGCAAACAATTTTGTTAAACACAGCATTCACAAGAAAGAGGGGTGCTTTTTTGAGTATAATAAGCCCCTTTTGTGCTTATTCAAGTATTACTGTTTCCCCTGGCTTGATTTTAGTGACACTGCAGGACTTTGTATCTAAATTTTAATGGCTCCACTGCAGAAATTATTTACTAAGCAAACAGATAACTTGAAACAGATGCATAAAAATAACGCCAAAAAGCTGGGCTACATTAAAGTGGGGCTGATTCCATTCAAAACCTAAGTAACCTTACAAAAGATATATAACTGTGTTACAAATTAGAAGCTTTTAAAATAGGGTAAAAGTGTTTTACATAAAGCAGGATTAATAGCCTTGCATTCACAAAAGATTCTCACAAGCTCAATGCTATTTTTTAAGTCTAATTTTGAAATGCTGTCAATGATAGCTATAGCTTCTCTGGCACTAGAAAAGTAACCTCAGAGTTTACAGTGATGCCAAACAATGGTTTTAACCAGCAGTTTATAAAAATGGTACAGCTGCCACTGAGAAGCATGCACGAAAGATGCAGCCAGGTCTAACACCCTTTCAACAACAGCACTGAAAACAATTTAGCCTTGTTTGCCTTAGTGAAATTGTTTCCAACAGGTCTAAAAGGGAGCCACAGAGACCCACAGCTGCCAGCCATTGACCACTGCAAGTAAAAAGCATTTCAAATTAAAAAAAAAGGACGTTGAAATGCAGCATATGTTTATCTCTCCTTTCCAAATGTAATAATTGCCTTTATTATTTTAATATAGGCAGAGTAGGAAAAAATGAAGTATTTAATTTCAAAGTTACTGTGTCCCCTTGTTATGATGTTATTTACATTAATCAGCTTAACAGGAAAAAAATTGCTCAAATTAGCATTTAATATTATAAATCTAAAAATCTCTGTGATGTAAATTCTGTAAAAGATTACTAGTATTCGCAAGATGTATGTACTGCTATGATAGAATAAAAAATGAAAAAAAATTAAGATATGTGTTAGCTGAACTCAATAATATATTATCCTACGGGGAGAATTTGGTTTAAACATTCTATACAACCAGCAACTAATTCCTTAAGCATATATAACAGGTATTGATTTCATAAGAGAAAACAAAAATCAGAAATACAACATTTTTATCTGAATCTTCTGGAAATCACACTATCTTCAGTGAAGCATCAAACATACCTTCCAGGGAAGGGCACATTTTTAGCGTCATTCTGGTTAACAAGTTTACAGGAAAGATTTTAAACACTTATCGCCCAGCTGAGCAGCACCCTTCTCCTCTGAGGAGTCTGAGCATGAGAGTGATGTAGTGAAGTTTCCAGGGGAAAACTGAAAGACAAATCCCACGGGGAGCCTGTAGGCAGCCAAACAGCAAATACCTGCCTTGTAGCAAGGGCCTGCTTTATTCTGCACAGGTGAGCAGCCTGGTAAGTGGGCAGCAAAGTTTCAGGGACTGATTGAGAACTGAACAGTTTTTCCCAACTGCAGCAACTTGTGAGAAACTCTGAATGAGGGAGAGTCTATGGCTGAAGTCAGGAGCAGAACAAACTAAAGTGACATTTTACTGCACGTCCCTCTAAAGTCTGATTATTGACCTCACTCCTTGTGTAGGAGTTCAGTAAAACAGCTTTACTTTAATGGGATCTGTAAATTCAATGACCCTTTGTTATGATGATTGCTGTCCACTTTGGTGACTGAGCTTTAGTCAAAAAATAATGTTTATTGAGCAAAGGGTACAATTAAGATAAACATTCATGGATCAAGACTGTATATTTATCTACTGAAACACACTGCATGAAACTGGGCATGAAACCAGCAAACATCATCAGGATGGCTCTGTAGGACACATTTGTAAAAGTACTGATGGCATGTTTACTCAGTACTGGTTTTTAGACTTACTCAAACACAGGTCTCTGACTGCTCTCTTGCCGCAGTTCTGTGCACTCCAAGGCAAGGCTAACCAACCGAGACCAAAAAAGGTCCTGACATTCGTATTTCCCACTGTCCTGAAATGCAGATCACAAAGGACCTTAGTATGTGGCCTAAATTTTATTCTGTTATTTGGTGGCTCTCTCCAGAGGCTAGAAGGCATGGCTAAACTGGGTACTGAAACCACTGAGCCAACGTGGTTTCAGCAAGATCTAATTCTGCATTAGCTCCAGGCACCATTTAGACAAAACTCTTGACAATTCCCTGTCTCTCAGTCTCCTTTTGAAGTCAACCCCTGAATGCTACCAAGAAGTCTTCAAACTGTTCATCTCCAGCCATCCTTTCCTTGCCACAGGGAAAGGTGAGGCCATGCTGCTGTTGACAATGTTTCTGTCTAGCAAGATATCAGGTGCTGGAGCTGCAGGAACTGAGAAGAACAACCAGTCCTGGAATTAATTCCACTCTCCTTAGCAACAGGAACATTGTTCTTGTCTCCTTAACCATTGCCATAGTCCTTTACTAGTCTGGGCTGAACTCAGAGGTAGTAATATGACCTCCGAGGTCAATTCCCAGTAGAAGAATATCGTTCTCATTCCAAATGGCTCGTACCTGAGGGGAAATGAGCAATGGGTTTTGGTGGTTTGGTGTAATGGGAACTTGTGGAGGGTCACATTAACAATTGCCAATTAGAATGACACTAGCAGGTAAGCATCATTAGCAGACTTATTAAGAAAGTATTAACAGGCAGACCAGAAAAATATACAATGATGTTATTTACAGGAAGAGTTTCTATAAGGATGTTTTGCCTGGCAAAATCAGTTCCACAACACAGCACTGTTTTGCCTTTTTTTTCCTGTGTCCTTGAGAGGTTACTGGTGCAAAGTGTGTTGCACAATAAAAGTTCTGCAGTGGCTGATCTGAATGAAAGATGTTTGGAATGACTGACAATCCATCCACCTCTGTGCTGTGTCCCCCTCCATGAAACATACCTTCTTGGTACTAAAGTCACTGAAATTTAAAGGGCCTGAACTTGTCACATTTACCTATTTTTCCTGTAGCTGACACTGAATTAACAAGCCTGCATTGCAGGATATTCCTTTAATTAAACCACAGTGAGATCCACTCAGAGTTTTGGAAGCCTTAGAAGGAATGAAATTGCAGGGAACCTCATTTTGAGCATGTGGGAGATGGACATCTGGAATTAACAGAACTGGAAAGGCTCCTAGTGGAAACTGAAATAGCAGCATTTACTGGATATTCTGAAGAAAAAAAAAAAATCATGAAAACCAGTTACTCTGTGTTCTTGAATATGTATCTGCTTTGCAGGGACCTTTCTTGAGGCTCCATATTCACTCTCTGTCTAGACTACAGAACATTTCCCAGAATCTGCTTTTGATTCTTTATTCAAAACAGACCCTGTCTTTCAGGGACATTGTGATCTCCTCAAAATCCTCAAGACCTTCATTGCTTTGGATGCTCTTCACAGTGCTCTACAAACTAGGATATCAAACTACATTTTAACTAAGGGAAGCTAATTCATCAAAGGAAGAGTGTGTGCTTGGATCTTCCCCTTCATTTACACTTAAGGATTCTGGCAGAGCACTTCCCCTCTCCTGCAACTTCTTTACAACATATATTGTTAAGTTCCACTAAACATATCTTCATGATACAGTGGCTGTTGTTAAGACAAACTTCATTGTCACCTCATTCCAAAAGGCACATGAAAATCCAGGGTCTCTGCATCTAAATGCCAGCTTTAAAGCCAAGAAGGTAAGCAGCCCTAAAACAGGAAAGGGTACCCGAAGAAACAGACACAGCCTACTACAATTAAAAAAAAAGATAAAAAAAAGGGAAAGAGAGAGAGGATGAGAGAGTTCAGGATTGCCTGGATGTTGTGAAATACAGATGTATCCCTGCAAACCTTATTACATACCACCCAACTTGAAATGACTTAAAGCCATTAAGAAGTGAATTATATAATTTCTGGGCAGTTCTTTTGAAAGAACAATTGTATCATGTGGATACTGTCCATTTTAGAGGATGGGGAAGTTGGTGCACATTCCCTCTTTTCATATCTCATCTTGGCTCACCTCTGTATACCTTCAGCTAAATATGCAAGTCTTTCCACGTGTGTAACACTGCCACACAGTAGAGCTTTAAAAACTATACAAGAACTGAGTTTCAGGTTTTCAGAGAGAAGAAACCTTTGTGCTGTACTATCCAAAAAAATTACAGCTTTGCTCTGCTACCCACCTATTCCTTTATCTAAAACAAACTGTCAAAACCTCTAAATATAACAGTGAAATAAAAGAACATGAAGTACTGCACAGGTGCTATTAGCACATTAATCTGCTTCAACTAAGAACTGTCAATGTCACATTATAAGTAATTCTTATTAAAATGTGCAAGTGAGATCCAAATTACAGAATTTATAAACAAATTAACATTCATTTGAAAACAGCTAACTACAGCCAAGTGAGTTGCAAGTTTGAGTTTAAATAAACATACAGAATGCAATGCATTGTTTTAAAGGAAAATAGTTTAAGGCACAAGGACCTAATGCACCATCCTATTTCACTGAATCCATCCACTAAATCGTGAGTACTGTAGATGTTTTTCCTGTTAGCATTATCAATGTAATGTGTGTATTCTGGAATCCTATTCAGACATTTCTTTTATCAGCATATCACCGATAACAGATAAAATAAGATTCTACTGTAAGGTAAAAATAACTTTTATAAAGTTACATGCCTTTATTATTTCAGCCTCAGTCTTGTTAAAAAGAAAATATTTTTAAACAAATATGTAAAAGCTATGGAAATACATTAAGAAAGAATCACAATAGATTTAATAGAAAATCTATTAAATAGATTAAAATAGAAAACAATAAATTAGAGTAATTATGGGTATACCTTTTTGTGAAAAACACTGCAGAGGCCTCTCTCTATATCTGGCAGCTTACAAAGAAGATTTCGAATCTGACCAAACACACCGGATTCTGACATCAGAATTTCAGACACAGCATCAAGTCGGGCATTTATTTCACTGTAAAAGAATAACCAGAAGATTAATAAGTAAAACTTGTGTTTCTCTGCAGGGAAGGCATATAGCTAGTGAACTTTTTCCTTTGGTTTGTTTTGGTGGTTTTTGGGTTTTTTTACAACTTTGATTATAGCCACATTCTCATGAATAGTTAGGTAGAAGAATTAAGAAATGTGGAGAGTCTTGGGCATTTGTTCAAGACGCAAACAAGATCCTGGATATAAGCTCATTATGCCCTCTCTATGCTCAAACTATCTAAATACACACTTCAGTGCCCATGTGTACATGCTCTCCTAGTGGTATGTAATATGAGCAAGGTGAATCCCAAATATCTTACCCTAAAGTAATTTGGGAGGCTGAGTTTACATTTGAATTCTGTGTAGCATACTTTATTCCAACAGGGTATAAACATTGGTTACCATTTTGCCCCTCTACTTTTGACCCAGATCAGCAATTGGCAAATATAAGAATCAGAACCATAACTGGGTTTTGGCTTTTTTTTTTTTTTTCTTTTTTTTCCCATAGCCTGTAACACAATTCTCTGTATTTCAGGACTGAAGTACTGAAGTCAATCAACAAGGAAATGTTGTTTTTTATACAAAGAAACAATTCTATAGTTGTTTGCACCTTCCATACAAACATATTCTTACATCTACTGTCAGAAAAGAGCTTTAAAATGAACAACCTACAGTCAAGGTTCACCTTGATTTTACATTGCTGAGAATGGCACAGCTACAACTTACGATACATCCATGATCTGGCTGTAGATTGCAGACCTAAAAACATTTCTGCTTTTCATGCAATAAAATTGCCTCAATGTGGCTTTCTATGAAAAGACTGAGATTAGGGATGCATACAGCCCAAAGGAAACAGAGCAAAAGGTAGGGCTTGCTGTAAGACAGCAGTGAAAGATGTGTCAAAGCTAAACAGCACAATTCCTCTGAATGTAGCTTATATATAAATATATATATATATATATATATACACACACAC
>BJBW01009682.1:0-36421 GCA_004320125.1 Scolopax mira | reverse complement strand
GCTGGGATTTGCTGAAGTGTCATATCAAAAAGCATCCGTTTCAGATCCTGTTTCCCAAGAGTCCCCCACCAAAGTGTTGCTGGGCACACGCTGTGGGTACCAGCACGCTGGGAGGCTTTCTCTGCCATTTGGAAAGTTTCCGGCAAGTAAGGCTGAATCAGAAACATAATGTTCCAAGAAACTTTAAAACTCCTCAAGACATCCCAGTGCTTATTTTAAAATCCATGTGTTTTCTCCCAGAATGGCAACTAAACCATATTACAACATTCTCCTCCTGAGACAAGAAAGCTCAAAAATTCCCACGCTGCTGTGCGTGTGTCCGTCCACCCTTGCAGGTGAAGAAGAAAGCAATCCTTTTCAGTCCCTTCACATGGACACTCCACATACCAGCCAAGTGTGTGCAAAGCAAATACAGCCCAGCCCACACCTCTTCTCACCGACCAGCACTGTGCTGAGAGCTCTGCCAGCACACAGGGATAGAAAGGAAGGATGCGACCAAAATGTAAGATTTTGGGAGAGACTGCCTGTCTTGCTCACGGCTTTTTCTGAAGAATTGCTGTGCCACTTGCCACTGTAGCTGCTAACAAATACTATCCAGGACGCAAACAACTAAATTAGGCAGCTCCACAGGTTGCAGACGTTGCAACTGACTGGGAGTCAGAGGCCTCTGGCCCTGAAGACAGCTAAATCTGAGAGTCCTTGAAATGGTATTACACGGCGTGTGAAAGACAGAACATTGTGACTGGATGTGCACTCGGATACACATAAATCTAACATCATTTAAGTGCCAGGATTTTTTCAGTGACATACTGCTTTATACTGAAACAGTAAAGCCATCCTCTCATCTGTCACAAATGACACATTTTCATCCCCAGGGCAGCCTGGCGGAACACCACCAGTATTTGCAGTGGTGACCCAGTTGCCACCATCTTCCTGGAGCACAGGTAGACACACTCCTCCAGAGCCACCGTACACACTAGGGACAGGCTGTCTGCTGTCATGACCCCAGGCACCTCGGGACCTCACTCGGTGATCTCTGAACTGGACAGCAGACTATCAAATCACACCACAGCCCCCAAAATACTCCACTGTCCTCAAAGATTGCTTTTTCCCAGTCCTGAGGAAAACAGAAATGTCAGACTCCGTAGGCTCTGCTTAGCAGCCCTGCTGCAGGTCACAAGAACACTTTCTTCTTCCCCATCATTTCCACTCCAAATGCACAAACTTAAACATTTCTCTGTTCCCCTGGGCAACCTGCAAGCAACGGCAGCAGACGGCAGCTACCGCCGGTGGAACTGCTCAGACTCACAGGGGCTGTTTTCAGCACAGAACACATCTGAGCTTTAAATCTGATCCTTGAGAGACACAATCCCGTATCTGGCACACACTGGCAGGGTTACTAAGAGTTATGCAACGAAATAACCAAAGAGCAAGCTGTTGCCATCCACGCAGAGTAGTCAAGACAGCAGAGATTTCAGCTTTGTACATCAATTAGTGAGGCGCTCTGAACTACAGCTGGATAATGGAAAGGAAATTGAGAAGTGTTAATATCAGGGAAAAAGTAATAAAATACCCTGAGTACACAGGTTTGAGGCTAGCGCAAAGTTACACAAATTCTGAAAGGTCAGGATCATCAGTCACAATTACATTTTCATGGAGGATTTGTAAAATGTGCTGTACTTGAGACCCTGGAACACTGTGTGAAGGAGTAATGAACTGTTAAATTATGAACACATGTACCTTAAGGAAGAAAATAATCTGTATTTTTATTATAAAAAGCACGCATAAGCAGCAGAATTCTGTTCCAGAATACTGTCACTTAATTTAAACAGCATGATTATATATATGTGGCCAATTGAAAACATACAGTAATATGTAAAATAGATGCAGATATTCAAAAAACTCCTCCCTTAGCTTAATCTGCACTTTAATCATCCTCACATATGGCTATGTTACTGTAGCTCCAGTAATCTAACACTAAGCGTCATACAGTTTTTCTGCTTTAATCCTGCAAATAAGAAAGGGTCAGGAAAACAGCATCCAGTATCAAATGACCTATTTTTTTCCACCTGAAAACAAAACATAGTGGGAGTTCTATTTCAAAAGCCAGAAAGTACAGGGAAGAATTATGTAAAACTTCATGTGTATGAGGAAGGAAGGACAGGAAAGAGATATGATAAAAGACAGCCAGATGACACATTCCAAGGTACCCTTTTAAATTAAAATATTTATACTTAATCTAATACACATTTTGTTGAGCACTAATATATTCTCCTGATCAGTCGTTAAGCCATCTCAAAAAAAATTTGTTCTGCACTGCACAGTTATTCAGCATATTTTATACACAGTTTGGGGTCTCTAATCTCTGCAGGAAAAAATTTTCACCACTAGAAAATCTGAATCTAACATTATACAAAGAAACTCAACAGCTTATGCTAAGAAACTGCCAAACATTTTATAAACTGGCTGCTGCCTCGTTCTCTATTTATGTGCAATATTAGCCTATTCTTTCCCACTTGCATAAACCATGTCAGCAATCTGAGCTGTATCCAATTTTCCAAACAATCTTCTGTGAAATAATGTAACATAAGACAGTTGACTAAAAGCAATACGCTTACTTCTGCCATGCTTTCCATTTAAGAATGGCATCATTTATAAAATACTAAAAATACTTTGCAATGTATTTACACATAACAAAATCTAACTGCAGAATTTTTCATCCTAGCCATTTAAAAGAACTACTTGATATTAAATTATGAGATACTCCCCTATATTATTCTGCTGCCAGATATGTGAACAATACAGAAAATTAGCAAATACAAAAATATTTGAATCCTGAACTAAAAATTATTTTGACAAAGCAGACGGCTGAAGATACAGATGCACTGCACTGAATTAACATCTGAACATTTTAACAATCTAAATAAGATTGCTGGTTGCTACTGTGCTAACAGATACACTGATCTCTCATAGAGTGGACAAACCTAACATTTTTAGATGTGATAATATATCATTACATTTAAATCAGATGAAAATGGATAATGTAACTGCTATATGAGAATTGCAGAAAATTTTCATTCATACAAGGCTTTACTTTATAAAATAAATACAAATGTATCACAAAACTCTTAATCTCTTAACTAATAAATTTACAAAGTATGAGATCATTCATCATGGTAAGGACACAGTGAACAGATCAAATTGAAATTAATTCTATTATACCTGTTTAGAAACCACAGCAATACGCAGAACTAGCAATCACAAAAATTCACCTGAAAAAAATATAATGAAGGGTATTAAACAACAAATGTTGCTTTCAATGAACTGTATTACCTAGATGGAAGCCTAGCAGCCTCCTGCCTAACTACAGCATTTCAAAGAAAGAAAACATATTACTCAAACATTAGGAAAACACAAGATACCCATGGGTGTCAACTGTGCCTGAGAAAATCCCTGAACTGCAAATTGCTGGAAGGTGGGAGAGTGTTCTGGGGAGTAACAGGACCCAGAGGCCCTGTTTTCATACTCTTGTCTGATACTGGCTACTTTCAAACACAGCCCAAGGTGAAGGCTATTCTGACTTCTGTTGCATTGTACTTTGTCTCTCTTAAACATTTGGCTTTTTTCTTGACCTTCCTTTAGAATGCAGTTTACAAAAAGACTTTGTATGAGTTGATTAAGTTAAATAGTACAAAGTGGTTTTTTGCTTCAGACCACTCTCTTTCATAACAAGCAACTGAGACTATTAAAATGCAAAGCAGTGTTTATGTATTTTTAAAGAACAAGCAAAAAAAAATAAGCAGTCTTTCTCTGGCTTTTTTACTTAGGTGGCAAAGTTAGACTCTGGCTAACTTTACGGGATAAATTGTGAATTGTTAAATTGAGCTGTGACCGCTGGACTTTTATGTATTAGCTGCAATGAAAAAGTACAAACAAGGGTAACTATTTCATAATTACTACAGTGCAATTTAAGTGAAAACTAAAAAAAGTAACATCATTTTGGACTTGCTCACTTGTTTTCTATACGGAAGAGAAATAGAGTAAGTTAATCTCAAAACTCCTGATATATGAGAGGTACAACCTTCCCTAAATAAACACACAACAATGAGAAGACAATATTCCTGAACTGATCTCAAACACTTCACAGCAATATACAAGTACTATAAACTTTGTCTTCACATCTGTTAAAAAAAATGTATAAAATATGCAAATGGTAATCAAACACTTTTGTTTATGTTCACACACAACATATTTCAGCTATTTGTGCCAAAAAAAGGAACCATTAGCTTCTACAGCCAACATGAATGAATGCCTGATTACTACATTTATAAGGAGTTAGACACAGCATTCAATGGTATCAAAACACAGCCAGCAAAAATGAATGAATACATATGATGATGCTGCAATCTTTTTCTTTACTACAACAATTTTGAGATCTCACGCATATGCCATAACCTGCATTTGTGCATTTTATATTGGCACTGATGTTATAAAATCTTTATTCTTAGGACAATAATTTAGCTGGTGAAATTCTGCTGTAGGATGGTGGATTTAATGCCTAAATCACTGCTGCAAAAGAAGATTCTAATCCAGCTCTGGATGACAATAGCATTAAATGGCAACCAGTTTAAATCAGAATTAAAATGGGTTTCTTTGAAAACTTTTAGGTAGTTTGTTCTACCGCCCAGCTATCTTAATTAAGGAAGCAATGACAAAGTCAAACTTGAAAGACTTTCCTTTAGGACTGTATTTTGTGTATAAAAGTATAAATAAAACAGCTCTCAATACATTCAAAGCAAAAGGATTTAGAACAAGCTATTTTGATATTAGGAAAGGCATGTTGTTGCCAACATCACTATAAAGGGACACTCTTCTTCCCAGTGTTACAGTGCATATCTTCCAAATAGAAGTCACGTTGCATTAGTAATACCAGTTTATGCTGTTTCTCTTCTTTAGTGGTAGATAAGCAGCTGTCTGCAGTTTTGAATTTGCTAAAGCTGCAGCCATTCTATGATCTCACAGGCAAAGTATATTCAGACTAATGGCATTTATTACTACTTTCCTACAAGGCTTCAATTCAGCCTCATAAAAGCATCATCTCATCCAGACCTGGAAGAAATGGGGCTACTAGAATCACAAGAAACAAAGTTTGAAAACCTGTTTTTACAGGGTAATTAAAAATTTGGTTTCTCTAGCCTGCAAAGGCTAAAATGTTTCTGGAAACTCTCTAAATACATGCCATTCATCTCCTTCCTTGATCTTTAAGCATCAGCTTAAGTAGAAAAATATCAAATGAGTATAAATTGACTACAAATAAATGCAGGCAAGAAACTACACAGAGAATTCCAGCCATTAAAGTCCTACATTCACTTCTGGCAAACAGTGTGCCTTGAAGAGAACATGAACCACATCATAGTAAAGTATAATGTACCAACACCTTGGTGTGTATCTGAGGCCAAAAAGGTGAGCTTGCCCTAACAAAGCTTGAAGTGTTTGATTTCCTCATGCCTCTGGAAGCACCCAAAAAAAGACTTCATGACCATCTACCTGATGTGGTCTGGAACACTTTTTAACTAATTCCATGCTTCTGGACTTCTATTAATGGTCTCTAATAATTACAGAGAGACCTCTCTGTCCTCAGCCTTTTCCCAGTGTCCTGGCAGAGGAGATACCAGCAGGTGCTGGTCCCAGCACTGCACTGGGAGAGCTGAGAACCACTGAGCCTTGTGCTGGCTACCCCTTGCCAGAGGCCCAGAGTCTGCACAGAAAGCAGGGAGAGGGACGTTGAGCATCCAGGTAAATGGGAATTGCCCACTTTTATCTCACAAGTTCTCTGTTACAGCAGAGACCCAAGACATTTGTGAAATCTTTGATCACCACTCTTCATACGGCACTCTATGTTACGTTAGGGGATTTTAATTTTTTGCTCCACATGTATGCTGGTACACTAAGCATATTCTGTGACTTGTGGTACACCAAAACTGACCTGTATCCCCAAAACATGGATGTGAAGTTTTGTGCATGGCTGTGAGCCATGCCTATTCACCCCAAAGCGTTGAGCAAGCTTAGCATGCTGGAAGTTGCATGACTTCCAAACTGTATTTAGGGCATTCTGCTCTCCACAATCTTACAGTTAACCTCATTACATTACCTTTTAGCACATTTGCACTAAAAAATCAAGAGAACCAACACAATATTAAAGAAATACAAGTTAGGTATATGTGGATCAATCAGTCTGTTTAAGCTATTTCAAACCACCTGAAAACACCCTCAAAAACCACTAGATATCACTCCAAAGATACAGCACTGTGCAAAACAGCATGTTCATATCACACACATTTTATCACTTCCAGCTATCCATCTTCCATGCCTAAATTTTTAAAATTTTGTACCAGATACTCTTATAACTCATAAACTAAGCACTTTTGCAACAAAGGCAAACACCAGAATTTTCCAGGTTATCCTCCACTTAGATAGCAAAGTCCCTACCTTCTCTCTGGCTTCAGTACCAGAAATGACACTTCATCATGTCCACCCACTGATATTTAAAAGATATTCCACCTCTCCAGGAATAGACTACGAGGGGGGGGGAAAAAATTAAAAAATATCTCTTATGCAATGCTTTCTATACGTACAGGCCACAGAGTTCTCTGCACAGAAATGGAATTCTACATATATTCCCCTACAGTGGCTATAAATTGCTCAGTGTGATACATCCATCATTTTTCTCAAATTCTACTTTAAGCATGTAGTCACTGCTTTATTAGCTTTTCAGCGTGATCTAATATGGAAATAATAAACCTCCATATAATTATGCTATTCATCTGCTTTTTTCAGTTTTGGACTCTTTCTTCAAATCCAGCCAACCTTGATGAGGTCAAGGAAGGTTTTTGATCTCAAGGAAACAAATTTCCCACAAATTGTGCAAGAACCAGCTGAGCAAGGCACAGATATAAATTTATACTCAATAAGGAAAAGGATGCAGTATTTGTTCCACAATTTTCTCCTCTGCTTGGACTGGGTAAGCAGCACTGCTATAGCTTGGATCCAGTCATAACACTTAGAGAACAGGAAAGAGAGATGCAAAGATGAGGGTAGGAGAAAGTAACCATTGATATAACAGAGACAAGGAAAGACATGTTCTAAAAAGATGAGGCTTTAGATTGTCCCCATGGAGGGCAACAGCTTCCTTGTACTTTCTTTTATACCATCACTATAGGAAAATATATCCATAATCTACTACAATGATCCAGGTTTGCCTAACCAGGCCTATGTTAAACTTTTCTCCTATTCCTGTAGCTATTCCAAAAGCAATGACTGTTTCACATCAACTTCACAGGTTCTGGGATTAATTTTGTGTTAAGAAAAAAAAATAATTAGATTTTGTACCCATACAAAGATCACATTGCATTACAACACTGTGTCCTGAGACCAGTCCTTTTGCTGTTGATAATATGATAATATATACCTCTACTCACTCTTCTGCTGAAACTCCATTGCTCAACAGGAAAACAGCACATTTCATTCAGTCAAAAATGTTCCAATCAACTCAGCTTTCTATTTCTTTCTGCTCCCCTTACAGAAATTAGGCCAAAAAGGCATTCCATGGAACTTAGATTCCAAAGGCAAGACAGGCATGGCAAAACAACACTTCTGTAATCTACAAAGATACGACTCCTACAAAAAACAATGACTTTCCTGATTCCTCCTAAAGGGCTCAGCCTTCAAAGACCCATACAGTCTTACATCATCATCTTTGTATACATAGGTAAGTGAAGTCATTACACCTTCCTTGCTTAGGCCTTTTTTTTGGTCAAATCACACATGCCTAACGCTAAAAACCTTTCCTTGTTAGTTTCTAAATGTATTACATGGCCAATGATCTAATGGATATCTTTAAGTTTGCCTAAATGAGCGGTCTGTTCACATTCTACCGTTATTCAACCTAGTCTGTGTTTTCTCCCCTGGAAATTTAGTCATCATCCCAAGTGATTTTCAGTTATAAGGCATAAAGCAGTAATTATACCCTCTCACTTTTTGATACACCAAAGGAAATGCACCTACCCACTGACTGGAAAAGATGCAGTGCAGAAATCTTACTTCCTCTGAAAACATCACTTCTGGAGGCACAGGTGAACTGCAATTACAGAATGTTCTCCAAGTGCATTTGTGTGCATTACTGTAAACAATACTGACAAAATGTCTGATGCACCAAGTACATGAAATTACAAATTTGGGGTCAGAAAGGGAGAAATAGACAGGAGCAAAATAGCTTTTTTTAGCTTCAACTGAGGAATACTGTCATCTCCAACCATGGAACTTCCTTCCATACTGAGAAAGAAGGCTGAGAAAGGAAAGTATCAATCTCTAGAAGTAGCAAAGAAGAAATAGAAGAAACCAAAATTGCAAACTTGCAAAGCTGGTTCTGCACTGAAACAAGGGAGAATTTAAATTAATATACTGGTTAAGAAAGAAGGCCTGAAGTCCCCAGGTAAGCAGTTTTCTACCCTCTGTGTCTAGGGAAGAACACTGTCTATTGCACTGTTGAAGGGCATTTCACCTGCTGCATCACAACCGTGATGATTTGGGAGCAAAATGGTGAGAAGCACTCCTTTTCAGGTGCCCATCCTCAGCGCTGCCACCACACCACACCGGAGCCTGTGCTCTGGCTCCCCCCGCTGACAACTTCACAAACAATTCCCAACAGGTCACAAGGTGCCCCAAGAGCAGGAAACGAAATAAACTACTTTATTTCAATTTATTCCCATAAAGTGTCCCAGAAATTCTACCTATGTGCTTTTACAGTGAACATCAAGAACCTAATCAACTTCTATAAAATCTAATATTATTTAGGATGGTTACATCAACAGCCTTTTTGAAGTGGGTAAGATACATAAAAGGTAGTATCATAAGAATTAAAAAAAAAAAGGCGGCATACTGAAATCAACTTTTTTTATCCTTATTAGAAACTGCAGTGTGAAAAAGTCTAATCAGTATTGCTCCTACCAATGAAAAAGGTCTCTAATATTCTAAGTTAACAAAAAAGGAGGGGAAAAATAATTTTCTTACACAACTGAGAAAAGATCCTTACAAAAAGGCCAACAAGAAAATTAAGCATTGATGCTTCAAAAGTATAGTGCTTTAACATATTAAATTTAATCAAGGGGAAAAAAAAATGTTTTTCAGTAGAAATGTTTGTAAATTACCAACAACAGCAAGACGCTGCAACAGTGGTATACCACACTATTTAAAATTATTAAAAATTAATAAAAATTAAAACTTTTAAATACATTTACAAAAGTAAAACAGAGGGAAGATTATTTTACATAACCAAACCCAAAGGATTTTCTTTATGCTATAGCTGAAGTGAACAAAGTGACAATTGAATAAACCCTGACGATGCTCAGGGAATGCATATTCAAAGGAACAGATCAATAAAATTAAAATGTAGGCCACAAACATTCCATCTACTCAAAACTGTTATTTACCACATATTCAAGTACAACACTCCAATAAAGCCTGCAAAGAGAAATCAAAAAAAGATATAGTCCATTTTCAAGACAGAGACAAGTAAAACCAAGCATGATTGTATTACAAGATAAAACATTTCTAAAGCATGAATAAATAAAGCAGTTCTCAAAATACAAGAGTGACGAAACAATCATCATTCTTTCATATACAATACACTGTATACAGAGATAACAGAAACATTAAGGATGTAAATACTTAAGAAGCAAGAAAGACATCAAACATTAACTGTCAAGTCCAGAAGTAAAACATGCTCCAATAGCACCTAATCCTCATCCATTGTCTAAAAAAAGATACCGAATTAGAATGGAACCCAATCTGATTACTGCATAGGAATTTCTAACTTGCTCCAGACCTACTACTACTCCCAACTACTTAGATCTTCTGTGCCCAAACAGAGTAGTTTAACTCTTTCAAACCTATATATAACATCCACAGCTTCTACTGTAAAATTTCCTGGGTAAACTCTACTTCGGACCTCAGGTCTTCAAGAAAAGTACATACACTGGATATGCTCAAGATCGTAATTTTACAGATTTAGCTGTTGATAAAGCACTGTCTCACCTGGATTTCATGAGGGGCTGGGTTACCCATTTCTTCAATCTTCGACGTCCAAAGGAAGTTTTAGTATGATCCAAGACCCAGAGTAGGCTTCCTTTTGTTTTCATATCAGTCTAAAATAATAAAAATAGCATAATTAATTTTAACTGAACAATCAATGCTGTAGTGAAAGGATCTTCACCATGCTACTTAAACATTCTGTTTATGCTTTAAGATCTGGCAACTGCATGTTTGTTTAGCAATCTTGTCAAAGTGCAAAAAGATTTCTAACTCATTCTAAAAGACTGCACAGATAAACTTTCATTTATGCTTCTGAAAACATAATTCTCCTTCAGTTTGATCCCATTCACAATATTTTAAACTTTCTGGGTGAGAATTTGCAAACTAGTTTAATCTAACATCATTGGAACCAGTATCAAATGCCTATGAAAATCTTAGCATTTATTAAAAAAATATTACACTTGTCCTTACCTGATTCTGTAAAATTTCAAGATTTTTCATTGTTGTCCCATTAATTGTCATGTACTCAGTTTCACTTGACAACTGTTTGAAATTGCTGAGGAGAGGAATTTCATGTTACATTTTAAATTTGGGCACAGACATAACCATAAACCACTGTCAAAGTTCTTACATTAGACAATTAATAGTTATGCAAATTTTTTTTAAAAATCAAGTATTAAAGTCTATTCAAATAAATAAATGATCCCAACACTAGTAACTTTTTTTTAATTTACTGCTTGGGAAAACAAGATTTATGACTCACTTCCCAGTTTCCTACAGAAAGACTCTGACAAAGCTCAGAATAAAACCCATCCCTCCTATTCTCTAGTCCTGATGTACTAGATGGTTAAGGAGGGACCCCTTCTTCAGTCTATGATGAAATTGAAAAAGTACATGCTTTTGTGAGTATTCTGCTATGATCACTGTAGGATTAGGGAAAGAGACAGGACTAAGAATTAATACTTAGAGTGGAACAGACTTTTAGTACAACTCATCATCAAAACCGCCTATCAAAATATATATTTTTTTTTTTTTTACTACTACAAATTTAAACAGGCTGCTATTGCAATTATTTAGGAAAATAAAAAGAGGCTTTATTTAAGCTATTTGATTTTCTTCTTAACATTAAGTAACCATGACCAAAATTACTTGACTTTTTGACACCCCCTAACAGAACTGAGTAAGACCAACCCAAAGGTGGTGTTGGTTTAGAACCATTGTTAATAAAATAATTGTATCAGATGTGTAATCATATTAGATATGAAAATTGCTTCAGTCTCAGAGATACACATGTAGTAGTCAGGACCATGAAGTGAAGTGCAAGATCCTCACTAAATGCTTCTGACAAATCAAGTCATGATTGTCTAGGTTAATCACACTGCTGACTGCCCTTTGCACAAAATCTAGGACACTCTTTATTGCCTTAAACAGAATGACTTGCTGGGCAAGATTTAAAACTGCTTTCTTGACTTTTCACAATTTTTTTCAGTGCATTCAATTTTAAACTCTCTGGGGGAGCACTCAAATGCTCAAACTTTTCCGTGAGGCACACACAGCTGCATTATTGCTATACTAAAAACAAAACCAGCACCATAACTTTCAGAACATGAAATATTCAGAAAGTAATGTTATATATTTATAACGTATGCAGGTGTTTGGGCCTGCTAGCAAATTTTTTCCTAAAAAACTGGTCAAATTAGAAGTATTTTCCACAGATGTTTCTTTTTTTCATAAAAAAAAAAAGTAGATTAAACAGAATGCCCTCAAGAAGTTCAATGATAATTTGAAAGTAAAGCCAATTCAGAACTGCACCCATAGTCATAATTTTTCTGCACTAGTGTGCTATCACAGCAACCACCAAGCTACCAGCAAAACAAAGCATTGGAGGCAAAAAAGCAGCAGCACTTTCCAAAGTAGACAATATTGTAAGCAACAAAACAATACTTCTTTTTATCACCTTGTGACCATCAGTCACAACTGCTGATGCTGACAAAAATTAAATAGAAATGATTTCTGCTTGGATCCCAACCCCTATGATCAAAAACACATCCTACCCACTGTTCCAAAAGCACCTCTTCTGCATCTGGGACGTACCTAAACAGCAGTTTCCCCCATTTGCTGCATTTCAATTTGCCACTATTCAAGCCTGTGATTTCTTAAACCCAGTTGGACCATGCCTTTCCATCTCTTCCCAAAAGTGAAAAGGAATGTTCTATCAACCCTCAGTCACTCATACGCAAGTTTCAAGACTGTGGATTTATGGGTTCTAGTGTTTCCCCACTTCACCTGGCTTCAGAGCACGTAACACAGAGTGTATTCTGGTTCACAGCAAGCTAGCTCTCTCTATTTACACAACTAACTCTGCTCCACTGCAAAGTACGTTTACTATTTTTTTAGAATCAGATATGCTAAAGTTGTTCTCACACTATAAATTTTAGATGTTTTATATTATCCAGGTGCTTGCTTCATCTGAGTTACTCCACCCTGCTATTAACCCTGGTAATTGAGAGCTTAGAGTCTAAGAATATTAGCCAAGATCAACTGCAATATATGCCCAACCAACAATTCCAGATGTCACATCAACAGAACATGTTTTGCTTCCACCCCCTCATCTTCCTTCAGCTTGGGATCAGAACTTGATAAAAACATGAACAAAGACAGACTCTTTGTAGGGAATTTAGGGACCAAATGGCATAAGAAGAAGGTTGTAAACAAATACTAAGTTGGTGCTGGCTTTGCACAAGGGCACCAACATGTTCCCTTTGAGAAATTCTAATATGCTGCTAACTGCCATCTCCTGCATCAGTAAAAATGACCCTTCAAAATCACTTCAACTGGGTCACGATGCCATAATTCCTTCTGCAGGTGACAGGGTGATCCGAGTTTCAAAGGACAGACTTGCAACTGTCTCAAGTACTTAAACAACACAAAACTCAAAAGAAGAAAATGGCTGGCAATTCCACTACTGAGGAGCAAGGCAAGGTAGAATTATGCCATCTGGGCTGAGAAAAAAGAAAAGAGGGGGAAAAAAGAAGAAATATAAGCTTCTAGTAAGATTTAGGAAATTTGGGGGGAATATTTGTGTTAAAAACGTTCCTACTACTCATAAAATTACTTTTCAGAGTACAACCACACTTGAAGATGAGTATTAAAGGGTTATTTTGATTGCTTTAGGACAGTAAACTACATCCTCAAACTTAGATTCTTACGTGTTACTGTGAAGTTGGATCATCTTGGTCATTCTGCCTTCTGAGAAGCTTGCAGCGAGTGGCAATTTTTATACTTTATTCATTATTCTCTCCAAAGGAGATATTATATATAATTTTGTACTCAGTAACCCAGCCTAAGTGAATGCATGTTATTCAGATCAGTAGTTTTCAATTACTTTAATTCTGCAAATCTATAAAGACTTTCCAGCAAAGCTGTAAGGCACTATATTGAAAGCCTACTAAGCAGTGGATTTTCTTTGCTCAATTACCTTTTACAGACCTCTAGGGTCCATATTTTTGAGATTTCTAAGGGTGAATAAACCACAGAACAAACCTATATATTTAGACAACATTTGTGGGAATCCCTATTCAGCTTTAAGGAGTAAAGTCTCTCCATTTCTCAGAAGCATTAGCTTTCTTTAGGTATGAAAGACATCTACCACAGTCTAAATAGTGAAGGAGATCAAGCCCAGACTATGTTTTGTATTTAATTAACCGGTTTTAAATTAATTAGCAAATATTGCCACAGGGCTAGAATTTCTGATCTGGATCTCTGATGTGATAGCACTTCTGGCTACAAGCCCTAACAAAAAGACACACATAATAAAACTGAGATATATGGAACAAAGAACAAGAATACGTATGAAAGGACCTGGAATAGATTAATAAAATAAAAAGTACTCTTCAGTATTTTTATCCTGAGTTACTTTTTTTTTTCTCAACTGAAATGACCCCAATGAGTGGGCCTGCAAACCTTGATGTGTGCACTGTCAGCCTGTTTCCCTTGCACACAGCCTCAGCACTCCTACAAGTTCCAAATGTCCAGACTGCAAGAGGTCCTACCTGCTGCTCCTGTTGTCTCTAAAGAGGTGGTAAATCCTTTGCTAAGCATCTTTTCTTAGTGTCTGAAAACTATGCCTTTCCTTTTGCAGTCCCTATAGTTCCTGACCTGACTTTGAAACCTCCCAAATTCATTTCAGTACTCACTTTTTCACAGCTTGAGTGGGTAAACAAATCTATGCAGTCTTGTTATGTTTTTGAGGTTATCAGCACTCAAGAGGTACAAAAGCCTTATGAACACCATTCCCTCATTTTCTGTTTTCAAGGATGTCCACCATTTTAAGCTGAAGAACATCCATTTTGACTTCTCTCTTAGTTTCCTTTTGCCAACTCCCTTTCATCCCTTCTATAAGGGATGATAAATCAAACATTTCTCCTCTTCTTGAATTCTTTCTCTTTCCCCTCCTCCCTCAAAGCCATTTCCTCTTCTCTTTCATTTCTGCCTCTGTCTTTTACCTTCACTGCTGGTAGTTCTCCAATCCCAAAGCTATTAGCTTTCTTCAGCACGATACCTGTCTCTTCCATTGCCTACATTTCTTAAATTCACCTATCACTGTTCAAAGTCTAAGAACTACAGTCTCTCTATTCTGTCTCCAATATGCTGGAAAACATGTAGGTAAAATTAAAATACACTGCGACACATTTCCCCAGCAACTGTGATGCAAATGACTATTTTCAAGCAAAAGTGGGTACGCAACTGTATTTGAAAACCTCTCCTAGATGTGTAACAACTTCTTGTCAAAAGCCAATAAAGATCTCTCAGTATGTAAAAGGTATTAGAACACATTGATGAAAAAAAAGCTTGTATCATTCACTGTTAAATTTTTACTTGCTGCTAGAGTTCTAATAAAAAGTCTAGCCATAACCCAAGGTCCTGACGTGGCAAAAATCTTTTATTCTTTTTACTGTTTTGCTTTATTTAGCTTCAACTAAATATGAATAGTTATTCACCATCACCACTAATAAGGATCCCTTATCACTTAACATGATATTTCATGACACTGACCATTAAATTGAGCTGGATTTTTTTTCATCTGGAAGAAGAGTGTTTATCCAAGAAGGTACAGAGGTGTAAGGATTTTTTTGCTGTCATTCTTACTTTCCAATAGGTCTTTTTCATCCAGATCTGTGTCACTTACATTAATAAAATGAAAACTATCTCATAACTCCAACTTCATGCTCACTGACTCATCAGTATATGCCCACTGACCTGAATTCTCCTAGGAATTTTAACTTGCTTGACAGTGCAGTGGAAGTATTTATCTTCTATTTCTTGCAGAATCACAGAAGATCCATGAGCCTGACACCCTTTGCTTAAAAGGCTTTCCCTTTTCAATATTTAGACAGTATTTCACTGGCATTAGGAAAAATACTGAAATTGAGTTTGCCTCAGTATTTGCCTCACTATTTCAATATATATTCACACAATTTCAATATTTCAACACTAAAACCAGCAAGTAAAATTCAAGTAGTCAAAGCAGTAAAAGCTTTAGAAATACACTAGAATCTAAACTCTCGAACACACAAAGTTATCTCAAAGAATGTATTTTACTTCTTCATAGTATATCAACAAGATACCAAGTAGTTCACTGTCTTTCCACTCAGATGCTTATACATTCACATAAAGAACATTAGAACAACCTTCAGCAGGCAAATGTCAACTGTAAGATTTAGTGCTTTCCTTCCTGCTGCCAAATAAGCCTTCATGTAATGATGTTTCTCCTCTACTACTGAATTAATTCTACATGAAAGATGGATTTTGTATTTTCCCCATTACTGTGTGTGATGCCATACAGGGCACTGAGACAATAGTGTCCTACAAGGCTCACCAAGGAATGGCTTTTTCTTGGAGTTCACTTTCTTCTTCAGAAATTCTCTGGCTCCTGCCACACTACCCAAGCATTAAAAAAAAAAAAAAAAAAGCCAAAAAAAGAGGATGAGTGGGAACACCATGGTGCTAAACACCACAGATCAGAATGCTTCTTGATGGATGACGCAGGGGAGATGACTTAGAAGATGGAGAGGGGAAGGGCAACTTAAGGAAGAAAATCCATTCCAAAATCCAGAAAAACAGGTAGATATAATTTCTGAGTATTTTAGTTGATAATTGAAAAAGTTTTTACAGCTGAAATCTGCAGTCAATTTTTTAGATGCTGCTGCATTTATTAAAAAAAAAAAAAAGGTAACATAGGGAGGCCTTCAATTTAAGCCTTGAAACTTTAAAATATCATACAACATGTAAATTATCTACAACTGACAAGACATATCTCCAAGTTCCAGTTTAGAGGCAGACTTACTTTGTTAAATTCTGCCTACTTACAGGACAGAGGAATAGTGAGACAACCAAGAGAATATTTTGCTCAAGATCTATGACAGATAAAGCTGTTAAATTAAAGCATGCCATAAGCCCCAATGACAGTTTCAAACCAAGCCAGGTAGGATAGCAATCTTCTGTACTTGTGCAAGACAGGATAAAAAGATGCTTGAGTGGAAATATCTTTCCAATCTTTCCATTTTCATTTGATTGCACTTGCATAAACCTGTTACGAATTTTGAATACTCATTTAAGCATACCTAATAAGCCTAAGTAGTGGGACTACTTAAGGGAAGACAACATTATTTCCATGCCTGTGTGGTTTTGTAGTAACTTTACCCAAATAGTGATGGTCTATCAAAACTTTTTGCACGATTGTTCCTGACTCTTAGTTATCACTGAGTCAACTCAAAGAATTTTTCAGAAAGCCAGGATGTTGAAGGTCTGTTTTCTTTACAATTGATAATTAGATTCGCCAGCTGTGTACTGTCTAAACTTTACATTAACAATACCTACTTCCAGAGCTATAGAAAATTATTTATACACCTCTGGCAAAATAAATTAGTTTTTTTTAAAAGCTGCCAAAAAAGCCCCAAATGTTGTTCACAAAATAAAACTGAGGTTGAGATATGATGGCTGATACTGATTAACAAACTTTAAAATTTCCCTGCTAGTATCCACCAGTTTTTGCACCTTGTTTTGCTTTCAAAAACGCTTGGCAGCAGCACATGTTCATTTACATTACTCATAGTAATGTCTAGACAAACACACTTAAAAAAGATTTTCACGAAACACCACTTTAAAAAAAAATTCTTGATTCTTTCAGTTCTGACTAGGAGCTTATATGTAAAGTATACTTTTTACAAAGACTGTGTCTATCACTTGAGCAGGTGAGTTCATTACATTGTGGGGAAGTTGTCTGCTAAAACTGGTAACCAAGATAACACTGGTACGTACGTTGGTGCTCTGAATGGGAAGTTTAAATAAGGCAACTTACCTTGGATTGTAAAGCATCTTTTCCAAATTAAATTCTTTGAGGTATGCAATTACTGCTGCTAGGGAGGAAATAACAGGCTTATCCAAGCTTAGTATTACAGATAGTTTCTGAGGACCTTAAAAAAAAAAAGGTTATTTTGTTGTTAACTTAGTATTTATGTATTTTATTTATAATAAATATATTTTTTATATATTATAATATATATTATACATATATAACATAATATTCTGTATTTTAGAAGAAACATAATCTACTTTTCAATTTAATCAAATAGAAAGCTGTAATATATATACAGTGCCTATGATATCTATAAATCAACATAAAGTAAGGTTTCAAAATAATATTTATCGTTTCAAAGAATGTGGAACATTACAATAATGTAAACACATTATGAAATATAAAACATTTAACTGCAAAGGTTTTTCTTCTTAAAAATGACTAACTGTTGGCATAAGAAACTCCTAAACATGTAAACGAAGAACTGAATTCTGAAATCTCCATTTAAGAGGAATGAACAGGCCTTGGCACATGTGCTGATGATTTATCTGCCTCAGCTCTGCAGAACACAGGGATATCTCTGTGGCAGAACTAGTTGTATTTGATATTGTTTCTAAATAGTGCTCTACTACACTCCCTGTTCCAGCTGCAACAATAGGAAAATTCTCTCCATGATATCTCAATATAAAATGTTATTTTTCAAAACCTTATTTATTTTTTCAGAGATGTTTTTAGAGCTGCTGTTCTGTTCTTGTGTTAATACACACAAGAACTTGAAGAAAGATTTCAGATGTTGAAGCCTCAGTTGCTATATATGTGTGAATTTAAATCTGTCTAAACACACATCTTCCAGCTATGAAAAAAAAAAGAAGGGATGCTAGCCCTGTATTTATTTCTCTATTTAAATAATGTTCACCTTCTCCAAGCTCAAAAAAAAAGATACCAGTGTGCAGAAAACGAAGCAGAAGTTGCTCCCAATTAACTCAAACATTAAAAAGCAGTAGTGTGAGAGGTGAAGGTGACCCAGGAGGAACAAAAGACATTGTTCAAGCTTGCAGGGATAGGGTTAGGAAAACCAGAACCAGAGGAAAATCAGAGCCAACTCAACCTGGAGTTGAGACTGCAAAGCTACTTGAAGGGTACCAAGAGCTTCTACAGCTACATATGCAGCAAGACAAGGAAAGATATGAGTCCACTGCTGAATGGGAAGCAGATCTGGTGATCAAGGACACAGAAGAGGCTGAGGATATCAACACCTTCTTTGCTTTGGACTTTACCAGTAAGGTGTGCCTTAAGATGCATGCTTTAAAGACATTCTTAAAAGTGGATCTGTAATATCAGGCACTTCTTTTGCGTAAAAATCTGACATACCTGTAGTATCAGGCACCTCTTTTGCATAAAAATCCGTAACCAGCTGGAAAGCATGGCTGTACTCAAAATGGTGGTTTTCCATCCTTTCTATCCTAATCCTGTCATCCCGTAACCTGCAAAGCAAAAATAACTGATTTTCAGTATTTGTGCTCCCCTTAGGCGTGCTTAGGCCATGCCGAAGTAGGTTACTTTCTTTCATCTTTCTTTTGTTAAGAATTGAATGGGTAAAGAATTAAGAGATGAGCTTCTTGGGCAAACTAAAATAAAACCCAAACGTGAACAGCAAGCAAGCCCAAAAGAGACTTCAAGAGGTCATCTCATATATCTGCCAGGTAGATGTAAATATGTTTTCATCAATCATAATAAGTATTTGCCCTATTTGTTCTTAAAGACTCAGGATGATTAAACAATGATGCAATTTCCTTATGTTATTACCATATCTAATTATCCTTTATCTTTAAAGGCTTTGTCCCATCTCATACAGCTGTTGCAACATTAACCTACCACATTTTTCCCTATATGCAGCTGAAAAAAAAAGCATCCTATCCTTTGTTTCATAACTATTTGAAGGCTTTTCTTGTGCTATGGGACTTTAGTTCTTGCAGTCTTTTTGCAGTCTAGCTTGCCAGGGATGTTATTAATGATAACCCAGTCCTCCCAAAATGTCAACAGTTCCTCCTGGTTTAGCAGTACCAGCAAACTTAGCAAACTTCCTCTGTTCTTCCATTAAGCCAAATGAGATCTCTTCCATGAATCCTTCTGTGCTGTCAGCAAGTAATTGAGAATTACAGCAGTACAGGATTTCAGACAGTTTTGCTACCCATGAGGAATTCATCTTACCTGTTTCCTGTCAGCCCTGCTTTCACAGCCTGCTTATGTAAGACAGTAAGCAAAAACCTGTATTCATTGCAATGTGCAAGAGATCAAAGTTGCTCAGTACCTGGGGTTGAGTGTCAAGCACCACACCTGAGATGCCAAAACCTGACTGGGAGAAGACTACATGTGTGGTGTTTATAAGACACAAACTTTCTGCAGTGGTTGCATTTTCCTAACTGCTCACTGAAGTTAAAACTGGATGTCGCATTACCAATTTAATTTGAAAAGATGTTAATACAGCATGAAACATTGTGCTGATTAAACAAACAGACAAAACCCCCAAACCAAACCAAAACTCACACACACTCCCCCTGCAACCTTTGAGCATAATTAGACAGCAACAGAATGAGCACTGAAGAAGCAGCCAGTAGAAAGCTGCCAGTAAAAGACACATAAAATCTACTTGGCCTCAGATTATCCAGTGTCATACCACCATGGGACATGAATTAACCAGATACTTCAAGCACATTGGAATTACACCAACGAGAGGGAAAGTGTAGGTATTAATAGGAAGGAAATTAATCAATACCCTTATTGAAGGGCTTTTCAACTTCACAGTAAAAAACAGACAAGTTTTCTGTACTACATTGTACATATGACCATCATAGGTCATAAGGATCAATAGGTCATACGGATCTGAGGCTCAACTCTTAAAGATGGGAGTTATTTTCCTATAATACATGTCAAACTGAATGAATCTTATAGGTCTGACTTCTGAGCACATCCTGATAATCCCTTGCTTACTGCAAGTTCCTTACTTTTAACTAACTGATCCAATTAAACTTTCAGCCTTTAGACCCTCTGAGATTTCCCTCTGCCCCAACCTTACTCAGAATGAGCAAACATTTTTAAAGCAAATGCATTTCTGTAAAAGACAATTAGTCTGTGTTCCTCAACCTCTGATAGCAATCAGTTGTTTTCTTCCTTGTGTTTTCCACTTGCTCCGACCTTCAGTAATCATCTGTTCGAACACATCCATCCATTTTGTTAAATTAGCATGTATACTCACTACAGCTTTTTTAAGAATACCACTTCAGCATTAAACTTCTTTAAATGTGTTGTATGATATCTGCAGGTTAGCAAAGTACAAGCATTTGAACCAGCAGGGCCTTTCTGTTGACCATGCCTGAGTAGGGATTTAGAGAAATCTTTTTTAAATAGAATTTTGCTTTTCATTTCTATTTCTTATGTTTCCATAATACCGCCTTCAGAAAAGCAGGACTTTGCAAGGTCTGTGAAGCTAATTTTTAGAACCATAGTCAAACCAGAAAGCTTTAGGGGGGTAATTAATTTGATGATTCATGCCACACCTGCTTATTTATAAAGTGATAGTTAAAAATCGTTACCATTTTCTTTAATGCATTGTGATTTGCTTTCATTTCATAACTAAATTCAACTCCTTAACATAAACTTTGGCAAATGATAGTTACAATCAATGTAACTTGAGCGACTTCTTATAGCAGTACTTTTTTCATCGTCTATATTGATAGGAAAGAGTTCAAATCTAAAGCTTCAAAGAGCTCAGAGACAACTCAGTGATTTTTAAAGATCTTTACATATTTTAATATTTATATTTTAGATATGGCATCATCAAACAAATACCTGATGCTCTGTATAGCTGAAAATATAGATAAAGTAGGAATATGAGAAGGTTATGAGAATCTATTCAACATACAGAAAAATCTGAATTTTTATTCAGGATGTATGAAAACAAGATTTATTGCAGAAGGTTTTCATGTCTGTCCTTTGTTCAGCCAGATGATCACCCATAGGCCATTTTTCTAGACAGAATGATATGTTGATGCTTATGTTGATGCTTTATCTCTCCAGCTACCAATGCCTATTTAAATCAGAAGTCAATTTGCCATCAACTTTCGTAAACATCATTCTTGTCAGAATATCTACAATGAACTGTTGTGCAACTCATCCAGAATTTTATTGGTATATTTTCCAAGCAATCCTCATAGTCCCATGACACTGACAGGGTTAGTCAATGATGAAACTGAACTTTTCAAAGCTTTTTCACTTTCCGTGCACAAGTTCTTCTGCTACTACCCTTAAATAGACATTGAGCAGAGATGTTTCAGGGTTTCAAGCAATCTACTGATGGTATGAATGAACCTATAGTGCCCCTTATTAAAAACTCCCTGTTATCTAAATGCATTGGGATTTGATGCAGAACTGTCTTTCCTTACCAGGTGAGTTATGGAAGTTGCCTGAAGACATGATCACCAGCCACAGTTAAGAATATGCAATCAATGTGTCTGTAAAGATGCATAAAGGATGGGATCCTTAAATACACACATTTACACAGACACACATACTTTGTATATATAATGTAATATATTAAGACCACTCTAACCTATACTGTTCTATGGTTCTGTTACTGTAGGGAGTAATTTATGTGTCACCCTACTGGGTAAATGAAAGCAGATCAACACTGCTGGGTTTTATCCCTCTATTTATGTGACAATTCAATGCATCCACTTAAGGATTCATTGCTTACAAAGTGACATAGGAAAAACATTTAAAAAGAGATCACAAAATTTTTGGGGAAAAAATCTCTTAAGAAAAAGACCAAAAAATGCTAGAAGCTAGAAGAATATCAACATAAATAAAAGTAATTTACAGAAACTGACTCAAGATACTTCAAAAAAGAAGAAAATATTTTATTGTAAGAATGAGCTTGCATATAAGCACAAGAGCTCACTGCCATGTGCTGAATAAAACTGGAGTTACTTCATTACTGCTCCACAATTCGCAATTCAACAGGCGTAAAGTGCATAAAGACTTCCTGAAAAACAAACACATCCAAACAAAGTTTTCTTAAGGTTCAGGAAGCCTTGTTAAGGAAAACAAGTAACTCCAGAATTTTACGTTCTAACGCTATCGTGTCCTGACCATTCTGGTTTAGGACTATTCAAATGCAGGGGTGCAGGCACCAATACTATACTGTACATATATCACAAGTTCATAAACGATACAGAATTTGGGAAGGGACATCTCTGCTCCTAATTTTTATTTCTGATACTAAGCACAGATTTATAAAGCACAAATAACTGCTATTTCATTTTCCCTATTCAAATTGCTATTTTCTTTGCATTTCTCATAGTGCACTCTGCTAGGATTATCAGTTTGTCAATAGGGAAAAAATGCCTACTCCCCCCAGTAGACCAGCTAACCTGAATGCATTAATCCTTTCAGAAATCCAGGTACATGGTGTCCTCTTCCCTTATTACAATACTTAGCAGCAATTGCATTTCCTTTATTTGTCACCATTGTGCTATCTTTGTTATACAATTGCTTCTAGCTCAGGGGCTGTAGGTTTTAACTTGTCTCTGAGAACTGGAGACCAATCATCCTTCCTTTTTTGGTAAATCTCGGCATTGGAGCTCCAGTAGCTTCTCTGGCAAAGCCTCAATGACATTTCCAAGCAGCTGTTCTTTTGGCACTGAGTGCATACATTTTTATAAGCACAGCTTTTTTTCTCCTGCCAGAGTAAAGTACTTCCCCACATTTGCTCTCAACAACCTTCAGATCCAAGAGATGGAGACAATATTGTTGCAAGGAAAATGGCAGCATGGCTACCTTCTCCGAGTATCTGCCACTCTCAGAATGATATAAATCACTGCTGTCTGTAATAACCAAACAATAATTACTACATTACTATCAATATTCTACATATAACACATTACCCCACAAGACCTGCAGCTTTTCAAAGGTCCCATCCCCAAACCTTCATTTATACTAGAGGCTGCTGAAAAACCTGAAAGTAAGTTTAGCACACTTTAATATATATACACACAAATATGTGTATTTTACATATATATATGCATACACACAGAAAAAAAAACTTGGGGAAAACTCTTTGCTTGCCTTTTACTATCCAAACTATCAACATTTCTCAACATGTACGTCCTGTTTTCCTTCTAGTCTCTTTAGCAGAACTACAGCTGAAAAAAACTCCGTATTTACAAGCTAAGAGTCTGGATCCAAGAAATTTGAAGAAAACATTCTTTTGGCTTTAGGAACTCAGAGGCAGGAGCTGTCAAGGAAGTAGAGCATGGAGGCTACCAGAAAAGCAAATGGTAGAGGGTAGTGCAGGCACTGTATGACACTCTATGCCTTCTGTGAGGATGGAATTGACTATTAGAGGACAAAACACATACAGTTGCACTCCAGTAGCTACTGCATCCACAAATAGATCCAAACAAATCTTTTCAGGCTTCTTCCATCTGCCTATTCAGACTAATGGGATGAGACACTGTTCCATGGAAGCCTAGTATTAAGGATCAAGAACTTCTAGGAAACTATTTCTAAACACCTGGAAGCAAGTAAGGTAATGGCCAGCATGGATTTCTCAAGAAAAAGAAAATCTCCTCAAGTCCCCTCAAATTTTCTTCAATGAGAGAGGAACGGAATCTGTGGACAGAGAAGCAGCAGATGATTTCCTACATGCTTGATTTCAATAAGATTATTTTACATTGTCTCACAGAACATTCTCATAACTGATCTACAAAAGCATGATTTACATGAAAGTACTTATTACAGAATGAGTGCAAAACAGGATGGAGAGCAACCCTCAGAATGGTATCAGGGGTTCACTGTCAAAATGAAAGAACACGTTTTGCAAAGTTCCATAAAGCTCAATACTGCATCTGATAGTACTCAATATTTCAATTATCATCTGGACAATGAAACGGAGGACAACTCCAGTAAACTTACAAAGTGCATAACATTGGAAGTGACTGCAAACAATGTTAGAAAACCAGACTTGAACTCAAAACACAGTGGAGAAATTACCCCCAAAAATATAAGTTGTCTCTGTCATGTATGGCTGTGAATAAAACTCATGTAGAACAGGAAATAAACGAGTAAAAGCTCTAACTTCTAACATATTTCTTTCCATTAAACTTCCAAAGCACATATAGTTTACTTGTGAAATGACAAACGGAGCATTTCACACCCAACGAAGAGCACTACTTAAAGTGATCTTCAGTATCTTAGGATGGCTTTTCAGAAATCAGCACAGTATCTGCTCCACTCTCCCAGCAGTATTTCCCTCTGTGTTTTGCAGGTGCTATATATGAGATGGCACTGGGAGGACAGGCTCACTTTGATTAGTCTCATCAGGAGACTGAGAGCCCACGGGACCAGTTTGCCACATGCTTCTTCTGTCACTCTCCACCTGCACCCCTGCTGGTGACGTGCTAAAGACAGCTTTGTAAACCAGCTATGCATGTTTGTCCTCAGAATCACCACTGGCACTACAAATCCTCCACTCGGGATTACACCAACCAGCAAAAATGTCTCTCCTTGCAGGGCTTCAAATAAATTAAAAAAAAATAAAAATCCCCAAAGCAACACCACCACCATGAAGCAAAATAGAGAAACACCCTGCCTAGTATCTGCCATACAACACTAACACCTATGAACTAATGCTTCCCCAGTAATGCCCCACCATCAAAAATACCTCTTTCTGAATCAAAGTGTGAGTGAGGAAAGAGAGAAGACATAGATCCAATCATGCACTCGTGACAGCCTGCAATCACCCCTGTGTCTTGCCTCTCTTTTCTCCATACCATTAAGTCCCCCTCAGCAGAGCATACTTTGTGGCCTTATTTAACTAGCCTGTGGCTATTTCTGCCCTGAATTTTCTGACATTATTTATAATATTTAAGGCTGGAAGTTTCCAGCAGAATTAGCACACACTTTATTATGGGTTTTTTTAGAAAGATGATGTCACTGTGGTGCCTTTCTGTCAGAGAACAGTTCAACAAATTCCAGATGCATCCTATTATGCACTCCTTGAAACACTCAGGGTTCAAGCACACAGCAGCATGCCAGAGCTTACCAGCTTATAGTCACCAGAAGTTTCTCCAAAAGAACACCACTACCGTAACCCTAACGTGGCACTAAAGCTACTAATATCTTATGATACAGAAGAACATGATAAGCTGCTGCATTCTGCCAGAGCAACCCAGTGTGCCAGCATTAAAGGTTCTGAAGGAACAGAGAGCTTTGATGCTTGGCACCTAGCCTCAAGCCAACGTTAACTCTTAACTGGGAGAGGGAAGGAAGGACAGGTAACATAAAAGCAAATGCAAGTATTTTTAAAACCCCAAGCAGACAATACGGTTACAAAGATAAAAAATGCACAGGCGACAGAAATGAATGAAACTCCACATTTATATGCTATATATATATATATCCTATAATCAGATGTGGAAGGCTCCATGCCATCTGCACCCAGCTAATGTGCCATGGAACACCTAAGCATCACATTGAGCTTTTGGGATCATTTTCAACTTCTCTCCCCCTTTTCTCCTCAAGAATGGATCGATTCCACTCTCCATATTGCCCAAAGTACTGAAAAAATTGCGGATAGGAAGCAAAAGATAATTAGACAGGGTCATGTTCTGTATTTTCTTCTCACACAGAGTCTTAAACTTCATACAACAATGTATAGCTGGACAAGCATACCGTATGTGAATGGAATACTCGTTTACCTCAACGTTTGTGCTTACTATTGTGTCTAGTGTTACTTCTTTTGCAGCTGCAATTCTGTGCACAGCTACATCAATGCAGCTACTGACTGTCATGGTACCACGCTCCCCACCCTGTCCCTGGCTGCTTATTCACACTTCCTCTGGAATAACTGTAGAGCTTTTCTGAGCTTGCAGCAAGCACCTGGAGCTTGTTATAGAAGAAAAAATTCATGGTGGGGGGAAGGGGAAAAAAAGCCTTTTGCTGGCTTAGCGTGGTTAAATGGCTCAGCAACAATGAAGTAAAGAGATAGTCATGGTGACAGGACCAGGGCAGCCAGCTCTGATAACGATTTCTAAGGGAAACTGCAGCAAAAGTTTCCCACCAGGAAGCTTTAGGAGCATTGGCTATTGTCTCAGGCTTGTATCACAGTCCTCTTCCATTCGTCCCTAGGGCCAGAAGCTTTATTTCACTATTTGCAATTAGTCAGCAAGAATACTCACACCCCTCAAAGACTTTCACTGCCTGACCCTTCCGCCCCCTCCACCTCCAAGTTTTCCTGTTTCATTGCTAAACAACTTGATTTTGAATGTCAGCAATGACCACACCGAGCAGAGTGGAACCACGTATCCCGCCTCTGAAGCTGCAGAAATCACTGAGAGATGTCTGGAGGTCGTGCTGCCCAGCCTTCCACTTGAAGCAGGGACCATCACCACCATCAGGTAGGTCACTTGACTGAACGCTACGAGAGCCTGTCACTGGTATAAAGAAGGAGCTGACAGAAATGAGAAGTGGGTTGTTAGAGAGAGTCCAAGGTCAGACCAGAAGAACCTCAAACCGTAGCAGAAAGAACAGTGGGGTCCCAAGGCACAGCACGGGACGGCAGCACGTCTATCTGCAGCTGCAGCCACGCGATGAAAGGGAATACTGCAGCACGAAAAGCAAAACAGTTGTCACTGCTCCTCACTGAAACCGTGACGAGGAGCCGACTGCCAACATTTTCCAGTATGTGACACACACTAGAAACATGTAGAGGACTGCTGTTCTCTGGAAAGTACAGCAAAACTGATGTTTAGGGAAAAGAGATTTAACTTTGAGAAGCAATGGCAGGGTCAAAATGAAGAGTCCCATCTATACAACTATGTGGAATAACACGTACTCTACTGAATTTTTCTCCATCAACTTGATCCAGGAATTATATCATCTTTTTTAATCTGCTTTTGACATATTTCCCCCAGAAGCCAGCAATAGTCCATCCCAAAATATTTATATTTACAAAAATGATGCCCTATTGCAAAAACCTGTTGAATCTGCTCATATAAAGAAATACTTTATATAATTTCATACTTGAATACAAGACCTACAGCAATGACATAAATACTATTTCAGTTATCTTCTAAAATAGTGATAACTGACTCTCAAAACTCCCCCTAAATTAACATGCTTTTTTACCAAAAGGGACTTGTAAAAGTGTATCAGAACCACAGACAACAAGGCAGACATACAAACTGAGCTTTGTATTACATATTATATAAATAGAAATATTACAGCCTTACCTTGCATCATTAAAAAAAGCCCTTCAAGCGCTTCATAAACATTAGCAATAAATTAAATCAAAGGAAGACAGTGACTACAGCAAAAAGACACCAAAAATTCTGTACATGCATAGCGAAGGAAAAGATGACAGAAAAAAAATGAAATAAAATGAGTTTTGGAACTCCAACCCAAGTGTGTATGGTGTATTTTGGACTATTACTTGATCCTAATGGTATTTTTTTTACTATCCCCCTCACAATCCCACACCTCCTTCACTGTATTACATGTCTTTCAAAAGTGAACATACTGCTTTTTACTTCACACGGTCACGTGTTGTCTGATCACACTTGGGCTGATTGACAGGAACATGAAACTTTCCCATTTTTGAACAGCAAAAACTTTTGAGCACAAAGCATTTTTCTTTGTTTCCCCTCCAATCTTTTTGGAAAGGCTTCCCACCTACCAGGTGAAGTCACAACCATTGTGCGTCTGTCAAATCACTGCCTACTGTCACTAAAACTCACCATTACAACCCCATTCTGGGATCAAGTTGATGGAGAAAAATTCAGTAGAGTATGCGTTACTCAAATTCATCTCTTCCCCATCAGCAGAAGTAATGGCCTAATTCAGTTTGAAGAAAGTCAAGCCCAATGCTTAATAATGTTTCCCACCCATTTTAATTAGATCCCTTTCCCTTATACAGTGCCTGAGTAAAATCTATTTAAGCGTTTTTAGTTTAATATATTTGAAATACCACTAACCCTCAAAACATTGAAAGTTATCTGGATCCTTTACGTACACATGCAAAACATTTAGTGCTTTATCCAAGAAAGAAAAGTGTTTCCTAGGTGAGGCTGTTCAAATAAGTAAAAAGTAAAAGCAGATGGCTTCAACGCAATGTACTTCTGGAAAGAATCTTGAATTCAACTTAGTGACTTCTCCACAGGATTAAAGCGAACCCCAAACCAAAGCTGAATGCTGCAGAATGTGTCAGGCACAGCAAATCCACAGTGGTTCTGAGGAGTGCCGCTGAAGCATGAACTACATGTTTTCCCAGGTGATGGATAAAAGGACATTACACCAGCACAGATAGACACCATAAATAGTAAGCTGAATGGAAGTCACCAGTGCCTTATGAAACATCATTTTTGATGATTATATAAGAAATAACAGAGATGGTGACAGACAGAGTCCATCCACGTATCTGTTATAAATCAATTTGAACTAACCTCCCACACTACTACCACAACTCTACCTGCCAAGAACTGTCAAAACCATAAATCTTGTTCTTTAATCAGCATGAGGATTGCTGTGGAAATTTACCAGGAGCGCTGAACATCCCAATACGGACCACACTAAAAAAGTATATTGCTTCTACAAGCAGGAAGGTTATATCTGGATTTTCCAGCCATAACTGCACTAAAGCCATTTACATTAACAGCTCTGAAAACGGGATCTATCTCCTGTTCAGGCTCTAACACACCTTCCAGTGGTTTGTAAAGACATGGTATGCCCACTGCTTGCTTTTCAACTTTGTATACGGGAAGCTCAGAACCTTTTATAATAAATAAGTACTTACATATACATATACATCACAATAGAGCAAAAGGGAACTCATATCAGAAGACTGCCTCGCTGTTTTGTTGTGCTGGACTGCTGTGGCAGAGGAAGAGAGAAAATGTGGAGGTCCCCCAGGGACAGCCTGAAGGAGGGAGAAGGCCAGGGGAGCAGATGGTTGTACTTTCCACACAGATGTCATGTGGGAATGGAAGAGCTGAAAGGCCTCCAGGAAGAATCTATCTATGCCTTGTCTGCATTACAGAAAAGTCATATTCTGACCCCTGTCTGGAAACTGATCAGCAGTCAAAATTAGCTACATGTAACTAATTCTGCCCTCTGATCCATAGATTCGTATTCACAGCTGGAGAACGCCTGATACTCCAAATAAACTAGTGGAGACTGGAAATTTTGTACTGTCAGTTTTCTAGGAGTGCAGACCACGGTTCAGAGCAGAAACAATGACATAACATTTCTCCCATGCTTTCCTCAGCCAAGTGCTGTCAGAAGAAACTCACTGGTTCCCAACGTGGCACATGTCAACTAGCAACACATACCTGAAAAAAATCTCCCATAAAAAATTAGAAATGCTGAATCTTCTTGATAAATACTTTGGACGACCCTGTAGGATTGCAGACCAACTTAAAAATATTAAGCAGGGAAAAGCAAAAAAAAAAAAAAGAAAATTCAGCCCACAACATCTCACTTTAGGCTTGATAGGAAATACATTACTGTATTTTCAAACTGTGCTGACAGCCATTACACCTGGCACTCAGGCAGAAAACCTGCAATTGTTCTTGAATTCTTTGCTTAAGACACCTTATTTTAACAAGTTATAACAAAAAGGAGGAGAAATGTTTCAAAATACATCTTCAGGATCTGGATAATTTCATCCAGATATGTTTTGCACAAGACTTTATATTATTAATTAGTATTTTTTATTATTTTATGCGAAATAAGTATCTTACCTATATCTAAACATGAAACTTTTAGGTGGCCACTCCTCTGAGTATTACTCATTATTTAAAAAAAGTGGGAAATACATTCATACAAGCTGCAGAGGAGAACAAGACCAACAACATAGTGTTCAAACACAATGCAAGGCTCCACGCTCAGGGTAACATTAAGTAGGTCTACATGACACATCTAGAGGAACAACTCGGGCTGTGCTGTACTAATTGTAATTTAGCTAGCAGAGGTAAAAAGAGCCACATGAAGCACAAAGCTTCACAGCTATTGGTATCTGTGCCATCAAATTGGTGCTCGTTGCTTATTTCCTTTACAATAACAATGCGATTATTCTTGTCACTTAGACTTGATTTTTCCATGCAGGCAGGACACTAATGGATACTGCCATGAATTTTGTGCAAAGAAAAAGCAGGGAAATGTGACAGGATGAAGTAATTTGAGTACCCTGAAGGCTAATCCATCCTAGGCTACAGTAGTGCAAATACAGTGAAATCAAAGAAGTGATTATTCCACTCTACTTGGTATTCACAGGACCCTATCTGGAATAATGAGTCCAACTTGGGTCTCTAATACAAGACAGCTATCGACAAACTAGAGGGAATCCACAAGGGCCACCAAGACAATTAGGGAGCTAATGCATATGAGAGATGAGGACAGATGAAGAAAACTAATTATTTGGTATGGAGAAAGTTAGGGTGACATGCTTTAGTGATGTTTTTTTAATCAGAGTTACGTTGATGGTTGGCCTAGATGATCTTAAAGGTCCCTTCCAACCTAGACGATTCTTTGATTCTGTTATATAAAAAAGCATTTAGAAAAGCCTGGAACAGACTCTTGACAGAGATGCACAGTGAAAGGACAAAACCAAGGAGTCACAAGTTTGCAATTTGTTCAAAATTCTACACAGACTTTAGGGAAATAAATTCTTCCCCACAAGACTAATAAGCAGGTGGTACAGAGAAGCTGGGGACTTCCCGTCCTTGAAAATTTTCTGAACTGGGCAAAACCATATGAAATCTGATCTAACTTGTAAGACAGCCCCCTGCTTTGAGCAAGCAGTTAAATAAAATGACCTCTAGAAATCCCATCCAAGCCAACTTTTTTTCCAAGATTCTGAGAAACAAATTACTCTTAAGAAACTGTGGAAGCTATTAAATACAATTTAAACCAGCTGTATCTTAATTGTACCAGTAAGAACAAGAACATACAGACTGGCTGCATAGCCTTTCTTGCTTTACAGCACTGTTCTACCAAGCAGTTTCCTCTGTGCTGTAGAAATGAGATAAGCATATAACATTTAATTTACTGCTTACAATGATCTATACGACATCAGAAAGGGATCTGATGCTGGAGTAATTATGGTTCCAGAGTTGGTTTTAGACCACATCATGACCTCAGATGATCTGCTTTCATAAAGCCTTTCTCACGCATCTCAGAAACTCAAGATCTGTGCTCTGAGCAGTGGAAGCTCTTTGGAAAAGTAAGGTATTTTCCATGCAGGAATTCTCTTAGTATGTTTTCATGTGGAGGATTTCAACCATCCAGAGTTAGGAGATGACCACACACACTCTTCCCTTTTCTCTCGGCAACCTTCATATGCAACAGTAAGGTCGGAGCACACCCTTTAAGCTGATTATCTAATCGTATTTTTCAGCTGAGACTGTGGCATGTCTCTTATTTTTTGATTTCTGCAAAACTTGCTGCTCACATTTCATTCTCCTCTCACGCCACTGACAGCATAAGTTGAACTGACACCAAGTGAAAGGATATGATAGATTATGAAACTACTCAATCTACCAGGTTTTTCCGCTATTTCCCTCCATTTGGAGGATCAATGTTTGGGACACCTAACATATTCAAGTCCCTTCTACGCTACAGAAGTAAAGCCACAAGATCTTGCTAGCAGTCAGCATTTGTAACCACAGATGTAAAAAGAGATATAAAAGAAAAAAAACAAACTATTAATTGTCTTAGTTCCAAAAATCAAACATACTCTGTTTCGAAGAAGCTTTAGTAATAAAACTGAGTTTGCCTTTGCACACAGCTCTACATTCAAGTCTTTTTCAAGGAAGATCCAGTTGTGTGTTGCTACAGTGCAGTTTTCATAATGATCCTACAATGTAGCATGGCTGGAAAATTCTATTATCCCTGATTTTCTTCCAAAAGTGACTCCATTTGAGCTCTCAAGCTATGTTAAAATAAAGATACTCCAATTCCAAACTCACAAAGATATCCAGTGAGACACTACCTTCAAATCTAAACACAATAGGCAAAATTCTGCTCTATCCCCACTCCATTTTTCCTTTGTTGTTACTGGAGTTAGTCTCTTTCATTGCTGCCAACCCATGACAGCTCCCTGGTTTCAGCTACATTTACCTCTCCCCAGTTTGACTCTTCCAGTTCTGCACTCTGGAACACAACTTTCTAACTTGATCTTTTAGTCACCCAGTGAAAAGAGGATAAAATTTAAAATGGGGGGGGCGGGGGGGGGAGCTGAATATAACAACAAATCTAAGTATAGTGTGAGCAAGAAGTCACCGACGAAGTAATTTCAATGAAAGCAAAACAAAAAAAAAAAAAAAAAAAAAGGAGCAGGAACCTTTACTGTTACAGCCCTTAATTTGATAATTAATATCAATTCATTCTTCATACCAAAATCAAAAGAGGCTTCAGAGTTTCGGTCGTACACTAACGGCAAGTGGGATTTTTATTTTCAATAATTCAAACAGAGATTTGGCTCTCATACATTAAAAAGCCCTTGCACATGGTAGAAAAACATTCAAAGAAGTCTTCAGACCCTGAGAGTTCTGTGTTAATCCCCAGGGAGGCCAAACTCTGGTGTCTGGGAAGAGAAAGAGAGCTGCTGAGTTTGGTCAAGACTTGTCTTGCAGGGGCCCAACAGAAAGTGCAGTATGGACACCAGAGGAGGCGAGTTATAGCCCCGCTGTTAGCAGGGCATGTCCAAAAGAGGAACAGAGGCTCTTATAATCAAGAGGACCTTTGCAGTTCCCAGTCATCTCACAAGACTAAAACTGAAATACAGAATGGTTCCATGAGGTTTTTCTTGTACCTGGGGAGAATAATTTCCAAGCTGGTGAATGAACAGTGTAAACCCAATGGAAAAAAAAAAGAATTCTATCCATGAAGAAAAGACTTGTATATTTTATGTTGCTATATACATAATTGAAGGCCAATTCAGCAAGGTAGAGCTCCCTTTCAGTATGTGCCTATTTACTCAGTATACAAGCCCAGCCTGGGAACTGCACTGCTATTAGAAGATTCCTTGTGTAGTGAGGAAAAAAACAACCACACATTTAGCTTTAGTCATGCAGTGCTCCCCTCTGGGAACAAAGCACTCTGGGGTAACAACCATGTAACTCTGGTGGAATAAATGTATATGTGACGTTTTAAAAGGGTTCTCTGCCAACTGGTAAAGTAGTCAGCCTCCATACAAAGTAGTACATGCCTACAGAAACTGGTCACCCAACATGCACTGAACTAAGAAACCATCATTTAAATCTCACTGCTTGAGCAGAATTTGGCATGAGGAACTTCTCATCTGCCTCAGATAAAGAGCTTTACATGTTTTCTAATGTTTTTAATAGAAGCTGCTGGACAGAAAACAGGAAGCAGCTGGCTAGTCAATTACACTTTTAATTAATGTTTCCTTTGATAAGCTGAAACAGATTTAAGAATCTATTAGATGTGATGAAATAAACTTGTTATTTTTTCAAGAAATTATTTCAGGCTTTCCTGTAAGATGTACAAACATGTTTAAACACAGTGACATTTCTAATATAACAAATACAAAGAGTGTTAGCAATTATATGCTCTATATTCAAAATTTTCTTTCATTGCCACATTCACGTAATTAAGAGTGGTACAGTTTAACCATACATGGCTACTTACCTTGATGTCACATTCTATGAAAGTGAATACAAGTGAAAAAGCTGCTAAGTTATCTTTCCTATGACTTAATTTGGTATGTAACATACAAATGCTGTACACTATGTATTTTTCATCCTACTGCTTTGCTGAGATTTATGATTAATGAGCCAACAGCAAAAAGCTGATTAATGTATTTTACAAATGGAAAATACATTTGAAAGAAACAGATGAAGGCAATATAGGCTTGATGGCATACTTTTTAAGAAAAAAATTTAAAAGCAGATCAGAAATCAAAATTGAAATTCAATTTCTCATGTTTACACTTTGGAGGCCTGGATTTCAGTGAATGCTCTCTCTGGTAATGGTTTAGCCCAAAATATAATTTTCAATACCACAAGACTGCACACCATCTCTGTAGAACTGAACTGAAAACAGCAGTGGCAGAGTTTTGTTTTGGTTGGCTGTTGTTGTTTTTTAAAATAAGATAAAAATTGAAGAAAGAAATTGGTATCTTAATACTACTTGTAACTGATATTTACTTAACTTACTAGATTTTGTAGTGAAGCCTTAAGGAAACTAAAGAATAAAAATTCTGTTATTACCAGTAAACAAAATGCTTACAGCATTAGAAGGAATAGAAGGATAAAGCTACTTGATGAAACTGGTTTTGTCAGATCAAGGATTTTCGCAGAGAAGACACATTGCCTTATTTTGTTTAGTTCCTGTATTTTAAAATACACAAAGTTGCTGGCATAACATATTGAAATCTGCTCTAAGAATGTTCTAAGAATTCCCTTCACTCAGCTTAGTGTAAAAGGTACAAGGTACTACTTTACATTCTGCTCATAGTAAATGACGAGACAGAAGCATCTGAAGAGACATCCCTATTAATGCACATCCATTTCATAACATGATTTGCATCTGAAATACTCTATGTGTATGGACTGCAATAAAGGGACTTCAGTTCCATGGTAGGTCCTCTCTCAACAATCAGCCTGAAGTCATACAACTGTCAGCATGACCATGCTTCAAGACAAATTTTCATTTTTTTAAAAAATGAACTATGTTAGGTGAAAGAGATATATTTTCTTTCTCTTCGTTTATCACATCACGAATCCTGTTTAGAGCACAGCTCTCACACAAGCAAGAGTACAGCCTGACCAATTCAAACTGACATAGACTAACAGAGCCACCAAACAACAGTCCTGCCATTCCTAGCATCTTCATTCTTATATCTTTCCCTTTCTACTGGCATAAGAGCTTGGACAACCATATAGTGAACTGAGACAAGAATCATAAGTAGTCAAAAATTTACCCAGAAAGAGTCATAGTGGTTCTTCACCTGTCCCAGCTACCTGTTGCAGTTCACCATGAAGCCAAGACTTTTGTACTGAATGTATGAAGGAGGCATTGGGATAACATAAATGATTGCTTAACCCACCGATATCACTAGAAGTTTATTGATGAAACTCCATTCTGGGGTTCCTTTCCACAGCTTGTTAAAAATCAAATATAATATTTTTTAATTAATAATATTTGATAATATGGTAATTATGTATCACAGGCAGATTAAACTGGGATGTGAATTTCAATTCACTTTTGTAACATCAAAAAGCTACACAATTATTTGTTAGTTTGGCTGAAGCCCCAGCTTCTCCTTTAAACCCTTTTAAAGATAGCTAACATTATACCAAGAATCAAATTAACTCCTGCATGGTCAGGAGTTTATTTGCCTAGTAGACTCCTAAGAGAGATGTACACACCTTGACAGCCATGGGATCCTTCTCATACAATTCTTGCCTTCCCCTCAGTCCTTCCCTGTCATTTTGGGCCATGACACAGAATCACAGAATCTTAGTGGTTGGAAGGGACCTTTGAGATCATCGAGTCCAATCACATTAAAAAACAAAACAAAAACAAACAAACCAACCAACCAACCTACCTTAAAAAAACCACACACACACACACACACACAAAAAAAACCCCACAAACAAAAAGCCCCCAACAAACCCATAAAACCCCCACACAAAAAAAAGCACCCACCAACTAAACCCCACACACAACACCCCACCACAAACCAATAATCTTGGGCACGAGAGCATGCCCTGAAAAGCCATGTCTACACATTTCTTAAATACCTCCAGGGACAGTGACTCCACCACCTCCACCACCACACCTGGCCAGGCTGTTCCAGGGCCTGACCACTCTTTCAGTAAAGTCATTCTTCCTAATATCTCATCTAAATCTCCCCTGCTGCAGCTTCATACCATTCCCTCTGGTCCTGTCGTTATT
>BJBW01009681.1:2924-50358 GCA_004320125.1 Scolopax mira | reverse complement strand
TTCAGAGAGTTAGAGGAGGCCTAACTAAAATGTAAAATTTCAGAACACAAAAATGGTTGGTTTTACCTCAAACCGGGACAAGGCTGAATTTCCTGAAGCTTCGGAGTTTGCATCATTACTTCAGTCACTGCTGCACATCTGGGGAGCTCAGGAGTCAAGAAGTGAGACTTGGCAGAGCTGGGAGCTCAGCGGTGCCTGCCACATGAGCTCCCTAAACTCCTATCATGCTTTTGCTACCTGAAAGGCAAAGATGCCTGCACCTAACCTTATGCCTGTCGCCCTTGGAGATTCACAGCATTCCCCTTGCAGTTGTCCTGATGTGGTAAGCACAAAGCAGATGAGAAAGTGCCACTATTTAAGCTAACCTTTGCCCTTAGGTGAGATGAGAAGGCGCAGAACAGCCAACACAAACCCAAGCTCAGGCATCGTTAAAGGCTCCCTTCAGCTTTTGTTCCAACTGGCAGCATATTTTAAATGAATGAACAAGTCGAAACCAGCTTGATTACAAAACATCAAGAATAAAATAGAGTTCTACTAATATTAATCACGCTAGCTGTGATTTCTGTGCCTTGCCAGGGGAACCTATTAAGCAGCTAGTTGAACGCAATCCTGATAGGAACTTTCATTCTGGAGCAGCAGCATGTAGTTCCAAGTGACAAAGTAACACACGCTCCACATCCATCCCTCTGTCTTGCAGCAAACAAACCCTCTTTCCCTGCCTGTGACACTTCTTGAACTGAGCAAACGGGACTCCCATGGAGCACAGAGGGTTGGGGGCAGAAAAGCTGGCTCACTCCCTCCTCCTGCCTGAGCGGGGGCTGCTCTCATCACTGGAGACTGACACAGGCAGTGAAGGCCTTTCAGTCAATTCCCAGCTAATAACCGGAGTTATAAACACACACACCTCTCCTCCCTTCTTCATGTTTATATTTGTAGTAAGTACTGTTTAGTGAACCTTACCAAGCTCCCACTCATGGAAAAAATGTATTAACCAAGGATGCCATGGTATTTTGAATCAAAGTGCTTGTAAAGAGGAGTTGGAAAACCAGATTTCCTCCAGAGGGTTTATTTTGGATTTTTTTTTTTCTGGGTCTTGGCTGTTTTATTTGGCAAATGCTGTTGTTTGCTAAAAATCTGTTAATAAATCTGTGGTTTGTTTTGTGTTTTTTTTTTAAATGAACACATCAATACGTCTTGTAACCATCAGTGTCTGGGAAAAGCAAAACTATCAAAACACTGGAGAAAATCCCTAACCATGGATTCACTTATTTTAAAAAATCTGCTGTTTACAAACTTACTAGTCGCTTTTTCTGAAGAACATATAACTAATGTACTACATATACTGTTTTACTGCTCCATTTAGATTCAGGTAGAGCTTCAGGTCACGGGAATATGAGGATCGTGCTTTTTGGATGAAACACGAACTCTGCGTTTCCCCTCATCTTCTGCAAAAGTAGTGCAAGCTCCCTGGCCCAGCAAGCCTTGGGTACATTACTAGGGCTCAATGAAATACTCACCAGGTTGCAGGGAATACAATTATTCCTTCACAATTTACACAGAGAAAGATCTCAGGAGTAAAAACCCCCTGCCAAGTGCAGGGCGTTAGTTGTGACTCCACCATCTCTGTGCCAGGCCTGTCCGTGGCCCTGCAGCAATCCCCACCTCAGCGTGTTTCCTGGCACCTCACAGGTCACCAGAAAACCTTAAATTAGGACAATTCCTCCCTTTTCAACCCAAGATTTTTAGTGTCTCCACTCCCCATGGGGTATTTGTCTATACGCTCACTGAGTCTGGCAAAAGCTGTTGTGTGTTTTTGTGTGTGTGTGTCTTTTTATACTTGCGGCCATTACAAACGTGAAGAATTATGTCCACAGGGGAGTATAAGGTTCAGAAAAAATGATTTGCGTGGGGAAAGGATCAAATAATGTAACAAGGAAGCTTTCAACTCTTTAATGATGCCAGTGATTAAGTGGCAGCAGAGGAGGAGGGGACGGGTGCCACCCCACACAGGTGACAGATGCAGCAGAGCAGGCTGGTGCCCACAGCAGCCCCTCTGCCCCCCTGCCCCAGTCCAGGGAAGAGCCCCTGGGCTGGGGCCACCGGCACCCACACTGCTGCAGCTGGGGAAGTGCAGCAACCCAAAAGGCAGCCTCCCCTGAAGGACATCTTGCCTTATAGAGAAAAGCTTTTGCTGGCTGGATGTGCAAACCTGCCACAGGGTATGTTTTTTACCACCTAACTAAGAAACCGCTTGATATAAATAACAATAACGATGATAATAATAGTAGTAATAATAATAATAAATAATACCCCTACACTCAGCACTGGTGAGGCTCCACCTCGAGTGCTGTGTCCAGTTTTGGGCCCCTTACTTCAGGACCTCACTACAGGATCAGAGAAGGGCAACGAAGCTGGTGAGGGGTCTGGAGCACAAGTCTTATGAGGAGAGGCTGAGGGAACTGGGGTTGTTCAGTCTGGAGAAAAGGAGGCTGAGGGGAGACCTTATTGCTCTCTGCAACTACCTAAGAGGAGGCTGTACAGAAGTGGGGGGTCAGTCTCTTCTCCCAAGTCACAGGACAAGAGGAAGTTGCACCAGGGGAGCTTCAGACTGGATATTAGGAAAAAATTTCTTCATGGAAAGGGCTATCAAGCATTGGAACAGGCTTCCCAGGGAAGTGGTTGAGCCACGATCCCTGAAGGTATTTAAGAGAAGTAGATGCAGTGCTGAGGGACATGGTTTAGTGGTGGACTTGGCAGTGCTAGGTTAACATTTGGATGTAATGATCTTAACGGTCTTTTCCAACCTAAACAATTCTATGATTCTACGGTTTTCTAGTGGGGCTCCCACTTGAATAGCTGAATTGTTTATTTGAATGACTATAGTGAGCTTAATCTCACCTTTTATATACACAACATACATACACATAATAGAAAATTACATGTACAAACGTGTCTCTCCATATCCACACGCACAGAGTGTGCATACGTTGCTGCGCTTGCTCTCCAGAGGCTGCCCAGCCCAGCGCTGGCAGGCAGCCTCCTCCAACTGGGTGTAGTGACCTCGCTCACGGGCAGGTGGAGGATTTTGGCCAGAAACACAGCAGAGCTGTCATTTCTCACAAAGCGCTTCTCCAAAACCTAATCTTCATCTCACTAGGCAACCCGGAACTCAGCGGGGCCGCTCATGTTAAGCATCTCCTCCCTTAGCACGGGAGGTTTCCTGTTCCCTGCAGAACTGAAATGACAGGGGTGACCCCCCCCCCCAGACCCTCATACTGCCCTGGAGCATCAGCTGCTTCAGGCAGGGGGGAGCAGGAGTCATACTTAAGCATTTTTTTCTAGACAGAAAATGAGACCAGTATTTCTATCACTGCAGCTCTCCACTTCTAACAAGAGGTTTTGCATTTTAAAAGAAAATACTTAGCTAGTCAAAGCAGTAAGATGACGATTGTTTTTTATGGGATGTGTGCTTCTGACAGTAATATGCAAATGCCCTTTTTTTGCCCATCATGTCCATGTGACTCTCTTGGAACTAGGTTACTTAGTGTAATTAAAAGAAGGCTTTAAATTAGAAATTTCTAAGGGAAGAAATGATGAAGGAAAAGACGGCTGATTCAATTTCATTTATTCAGTCAGTCAAAATGGAAGCCTTTCTTTAAGAGTTTATATGGTAATCCTGGTGTCCTGTCACTTGCCCTTCATACAGTATTTTAAGATGCAGGACTGAACAAGAATGACAATTGAGCATATAATTGTTACTGTTTATTTATTTACTTGCTTGTTCCCAGTGTCTGCACTGCAAAGCACTTTAAGGAATGCTTTGCAAAGGGAAGAATCTATAAAATTGATGTATTTTAAGAGAGCAGCAATACATTTTACATCAATGCTAAGAATTGAATGATATTATTAAAAACCAGCTTATCTGTTTTTCTCCTTGTTTGGAAGGAACTGCTTCAATTTAAACCATACCATGGAGTCCTAGGAACTTATTCCCATGAAGTATACATTTAGAATGCAAATTTTTCTCCAAATTTTAAAACTCTTAGGTGAATGCACTATATTTCAGTGAAATGTTATTCTCATTTGGGCTACAAATAATTCTGATTGTCTTTATTTTAGCAATGAAGATGATGACTACAATACTGAAAAAATAAATTATTTTAAAATTATTATTATGTTTCATAGCTGGCAGAGATGGTTAATCTCCTGTGAACTGTGCCTGGTGAGTGCCCGAAATATAATCTGTATCTGGCCAAAGTCATCCCATCAGGGTCTCCATGCAAACCTGAGGAATCATTTGCTTCACTTTGTAGTTTGTATTGGTTTTAAAACTTGTGTTTCATTTTGAATCTCAATTTCTCTGGCTTTGGATTCCCGCTACTAGGTTCTTTCCTTGTGCCTGTCCCTGCTACATCATAAATGATCTGACCAAAGCAAGCACCTTCCTGCTCTCTGACTACATGCTAAATACCAAGATCAGTTTTATCAATGCTATAGACTGAGATAAAATCATGTCTTCGTTACTTCCTTATTTCATATCCAGGAATTACCTCAGCCCTTTTGCTGCAGTCATATGAGATACTTGTTATGTTTCAACTCTCATATTCTTTATGCTGCCTAAGAGTTATCACTTTTATATCCTTTACAATGTTCCTACTTCTCAGGAGTTATTTTCTCCTACAGTTCTTGTTGGATGCCTTATTCATATCACTGTTTATCACACAGGCAGTGCCACATCACTTCAGATTTGATCAGCAGTGATTTTATATTTACTTTCCAGGCCATTTAAGAAACTCAAGGAGCCCCAAAGGGAACATCAAAGACAATTGTCTCACTGACAGCTATTTTGAACTATTTATCCAGTTCATGCTCTGAATCTGTGCTTTATTGCATTAGAATATTTTTTTTTCTGATGATTAACATGCAGTGCTAAGTCAAGCACCTTAAAAATACTAGTACAGCGATGACATTATCTTCTAACAGCCAAGCCTGTAATCTCATCTCAGGTTTCTCTGAGGAGACCTGTTTTTCCATTTGACTTTGTTGACTGGCACACGTAATATTCACATGCTTCGTTTAATTGTTAGCCGTTCTTTTGCGTCATTACTTTTCTTCTTATCATCCCCTGCTCCTCCCCACAGCTGAAGGTATGAATGTCAGGGTGAGGATGGGTGAGCCGAGGTCTGTGCGTGCGCAGGAGGCTGTACAAGCCGAAGCGCGACAGGCAATTATCGTTAACAAGGAGTCGGTCTGTGAACTCCCTGGTTGCTGTTATAATGGACAATGACTTGGATGAAGATACATAGTTGATTAAGTAAGCTCTCCGTGATCCAAAGCAGAGTGGGGTTAGTCAGAGAAGCTCATTTATTTTCTCACCCATGCAATTATGATTGCTTAACTGCAGCGCAGTAGCACTGAAACAGGTGGGCTTCAGGATGGCCCCGAGGACCATCCTAGCACCCCCACTTCCTCTCCATGTTCCAGTTCCCACTATAGGACTTCTTAGAGAACTTACCAGCTGATCAGCCAGGAAATACAAACCCTTTCTTTCATTATGGCTGCGGTCAGAGCACTGTGAGATCTCACCGGGGATCAGCTTGCACATTGCTCTCACCCAGAGCAGGGTCTGAGGAAACCTACGGACTTCCCCATCCTCTGCTGCACCAGAGTCTCTTGGAAAGTCTCATCCTTTATACATCCCATGAGGGAAATACAGACCTGCCAGTAGCTGCACTGGCCTTTTGTATTTGAAAACATTGGTACGATTGTCTAAACAAGGCTTGCCAGTGACTGCTACAGGTCTAGGTAGTTCATGATTGCATTGGTCCTGTTTTCACTTTTTCAATTTGAACATGATCTTACCAGTTCTGCCTTCCTCTGGAATTTCCCTGGTCTGCCAGCATGTGTTTAAAATGCACACTTCTGCTTTTTTTTTTTTTTAATTTACTTTTTTCATTCTTAACACTGTTACAGCATATATGAAGTAAACAGACATCGAGGAGAGGGAGGTGCTGACTTTCGTAACTATGGCATTGGTCTTTTATTGACCCTGAGGAACATTCCTTTCTTGAGTTTTTCAAATAAAAATGGTGCATTCAAGGTTCTCTGTGTCTGAATTGGTAATAATGCTGACACAAGTTACAGTGTCTTCAAAACAAGCTATAGGGTCCCATCTGTACTTTTGCACTACCTGTATGCTTGTTAAATAATAAATTATATCATATTATTTATATATTCCAGCTGTTCAAATTGCTGTCCATGCAAGCTTCAGAGATGCTATTCATAGCATGTTTCTTCTCAATTAGTATTTTTTTTAATCCCAGTTGCTCATTTCTTGCTGTTAATACAAGTACAAAACAATGCGGATGCCTTTGTAATGTATTTAGTCTCTCAGTAGCCTCTGCTGATGTCACCTTGGTTGCCAACCAGGAGGACTAATCCTCATAAATCAAACCTTCAGATTACCTGCTGGAATGCGGACAAATGCTTCACAAAGCCATGACCTTGCACATGCAGCAGCAGGGGACCCACCAATCCATACTGTGAATCTTCTTCTGGGGCCTCACTGACTCTACAGTGTCCCTGAGCCCCAGGTGACAAACCTCCCAAAGCAGGGCTGCTCTCAGGGCCCCCACACATGGCTGGCGAGTGGGATCATGGATTAAGAGTGAAAGGAGTTACAGCATCGTGTGTCTCTTCCTCATTGCTCCGAGAGCCTGTGTAGATTCCATGGGATGCCAATCGATTTGCTCCAACGTGTCAACAAAGTTCTGAATCTCACAGTCCCAGGGAATCTTGCTGTTACAGGCTGCGTTTCTGCCCCAAAATAAGTGGCATGCTGACACTGTCTTGATGGTCTTTCCTGCAAATTTGGAATCATTAAAATTCTCATTAAAGGCCCACGGGAAATAAAATGGTGTGTGAGAATAGTTGCAGGCAGTCAAATTTGGGAATACTGGGACTGAAGCTACACCATTCTGACAAAAGGCATTCTTGAGGATGACAACATTTGCCTCACGTACATATTTTATATCCTAAGTGTTCTACTTCCTGTAACAAATACAGCACATCCACACGTCATTTTGAGTAACGTTGTCAGACAACACAAGAATTATTCTTCTAATTATTGCAGCTTAATTATTAATACAACAAGAATTGCAATGACTTAGATGGGTGCCTTTAAAAACATAGACCTATCAGCCAAGATAATGGGCAAATTTTCTAAAAATGAGGCAGCTGGAGGGAGAAAAAATTTAGGCATGAACATGAGGGCAAGAACTTAGAAGTGTGGGGAGGGTGGGGAAACCAAGGAAAAAGTATTACTTCCTCCTCATTCCTAGCCCACATGATTATTCCCTCTCTTTTTCTTATTTTCTTAGGGAATGAAAGAATTGCAGTAAACGGATAAAGCATTTGCACAACTGCTTTTTTTGAGTCTTCCTTTTTTCTTTTTTTTTTAACCTTTTTCTTTTTTCAGATCTACAGCATCTTTCTTTTCATGAGCTTGCTCTGAGCGTGCTGATGTGTCTGTGCATCACTTTGTCTTGCCCTCAGTTTCCCTCATGGTTTCACCCTGCTTTCAGAACCTTTACTAAAGCATTTGAGGGATGTTCATTCCAGGGAGAGAAGGAGAGGAAGAAACAGTGAACAGAAGAATGTCGAGAGCCTTGGACAGAGGCTTTGCTGCTGCAAGTGAGGAGGTGGAGAGCAGGGGGTGGATGGATGGTGAGAGCAGCAGGCTGCTTGCTCCTCTCAGCGTGTGTCCAGGATGTGCTTGTCAGTGAGGGGATCTGTCAGGACCGCACGGGGATGGTAGTCGCCATCGCCATACGTGTCATGCCCGGTATGTATGAAAAAGATAATGCAAAGTGGCAAAGGATTCACAACTGTGTATCCCAGAGGAGGAATGACATTTCCAGACAATGCCTCTTCAACGTGGAGAACTGGTCTTTTAAAAAATACTCACCTTTTTCTTTTACAAGAAAAAAATAACTGCTGTCCTTCATGGCATTGCTTCTTAGCTAGAAATGAGATTCTATGTTTTACTTGTTTCTACAAATTAGAAACAAATTTCATGCTACACAAAGTCTCCAAGCACATTAATGAACCTGTCAAGTACATCCCCATGGGTGCAGGGAGGCTCTCAGCAGTGAGTGGATAAAACATGTTCAGAAAAGCCTGTCTGGAACAAGGTTCTTTCTGAACTATTTGTTCTTTTCACGTTCATGTGCTTTGCTTATTAGTCATCTTCAGAACATCAATAGTCATCTTTTTGGCGCACATCGGCGTACGTTTTTACTACATTGACATTTCTTAACACATACTGATTTATCATGATTTAAGCAACACAAAGTATTGATCTCACCATAAATACACCTTCTGTATTTGTGATGGATAGGTTCATGTTACCTGTGACTGTAGAACAGCACTTACTGTCTCTCTGCCTGGATTGGATGTTTGTATCAGTCACGTTAAGAAGCATAAATACACACATTTAACTCTGAGCATTTCTCTTTCCTGCCAGTACCGAGACTACATCACTAACTTCATTTTAAGTGGGGCTTTTGTTGCTGTTGTTTTTCCCTGATCTGATTTCTTTCCTTTATGGACATCTATACGGTTTCAAGGAGCCATTTGACCCTATAAAACTGTAGACTATTTGGCTGGGACTTCATACTACCTTTCTTTTTCCAAACATATCTGATAAAATCAGAGCATTTTACCTCAACTATGACAAATTGTGCTCAGAAATATTCTCCAAGGGAAAAAAAAAAAAAAGCAAATGGAAGACTGATGTTATCTGCAAACAACTGCCACCTTTATAACTTACATGAAACTCATAATTATCCCAGAAATCAGTTGCATGTTGTCACAAAATCACAGAATGATATGAATAGAAGGGACTTCTGGAGATCATCTAGTCCAACCCCTCTGCCAAAGCAGGTCCACCTAGAGCAGGTTGCACAGGAACGTGTCCAGGCAGGTTTTGAATATCTCCAAAGAAGGAGAGTCCACCACCTGTCTGGGCAGCCTCTTCCAGTGCTCTGCCATCCTCAAAGTAAAGAAGTTCCTCCTCACGTTTAGATGGAACTCCTTATGTTCAAGTTTGTGCCCATTACTTTTTGTCCTGTCACCTGTCACCACTGAAAAAAGACTGACCCCATCCTCTGGCCCTATCTTTTTGACACCCACCCTTTAAGTATTTGTAAGTGTTGATCAGTTCCCCCCTCAGTCTTCTCTTCTCCAGACTAAAAAGACCCAAGTCCCTCAGCCTTTCCTTCTAAGAGAGATGTTCGTCTTTGTAGTCCTCTGCTGTACCCTCTCCAGCAGTTCCCTGTCCTTCTTGAACTGGGGAGCCCAGAATTGGACACAGTACTGCAGATGGGGCCTCACCAGGGCAGAGTAGAAGGGGAGGATGACCTCCCTCGACCTGCTGGCCACGCTCTTCTTGATGCACCCCAAGATGCCATTGGCCTTCTTGGAACAAGGGCACATTGTCAATGACATGGGAAGCGTTCATGCTGTTGTAGGTTTGACAAACTAGAATATCTCCTCTGCACAGCTACTATGTGCACTTAAGTACAGACTGGAATTAAGACATCTTATATTTTTATAAAGTAAGCCAAAAGAAGCACACGATTTTCACTTAAAGAGATGCCACTGCCTGTGATGTAAAAGGCTTGAGTAAAGTCTTACCAAGAATGATAAAACGTAATGGCAATAGATACAATGGTGCAATTTGGTTTGGTATAATAACATACAGGATATTGTAGTTTTTTTGTGAAATAGAAATTAGGTCTCAGAAGGCATTTTTCATGCAGACGTAATCAGCAACACGGTTAAAACAGAAGGAGTGCAAAAGTATTTTTAGGAAGCTATGTAAAAAGGGAAAGTGCATCAAACTAAATGAAAAAGAGGCATTCACTTCTCAAATATGCTGAAATAAAAAAAAAAAAAACCCAAACTTCCCAAATTAAATTAACACTCTTAAAATAAATTTATGACTACCACAGATAGTTAAACCTGCAGATTTTAATAAATCACGCATATCAAATTACACTGAAATATAACATTTTAGGTAGCTCTGACAGAATTTTCTGTTCTCAGCCAAATTGGCCTTTTCATTTCATCTGGTGGCTCACGTTTTGGAAGGTACGGGAATTCTCGTACAAGAAAATCAGTAATCATAGGTTCCAGACAAGAGAGAGGAAAACAAAAATGATGGAACACAGCAGTTACTCACAGCAGCCTACTCTCGGTGGGCAGATGCATCTTCTAACTTTGCAGAGGATTCCTGGAGGAACACAGCCTGCCAGAACTGAGCTTCAGTTGGTGCTTTAGGCTTTGCTGTGCCCTTTTTTAGGAAAACAATGTTCACACATCACAGTTACGCTGTCAGGCCCACTCAGCACGTGGACTTCATAGAGAGTATCTCTCCTGTTCAAAGCTTCATCTCTCTTTCTCGCTGGAGGGCAGCCAGCGTTCAGTGTAATAACACACTTGCCTTAAGACTGGTGAAAAATCATCCACGCGGAAAGTACCCTTTTAACCAATAAAATGTAACTGATAAATGGATCGTTTCTATTCAAAGGAGAACTGAAAAGTACAAATCAGGTGCATTCTTCGATATAATCCTGTGCACTTACAAAGAAGGTATGCAGAACCCGCCTTTGTTGAAAACAGTAAAAATCTACCAGAACAGGACTGTTTTGTAGCTGTTTTCATGACAGCCTCCCGCACAGCCCTGTGTCTCAGCAGGTGCATTTGCCACCAGTTGCCCAGCAAAGCCTCGACCTGCCGGGCCTTGCAAGCAGCTCGTGCTCGTGAGCATTGATTTCCATTGTCTCTGGCAACCTTCATCTCACTTCCTTCTATTCAGCCTCAAAGAACTGCCCGTTTTACTGCCTGTCCACAGGCGGCATGATTGACAGAAGCCAGCATCGCTCTCCAGCAAGACAGTATTTTTATAGAAACCACTTATGTGCTAATAAAACTGGGTGTTTATTTAAAGAAAAGATACCCCTGAATATTGCATCTGCATTGATCCTATTTATTTTTTAACCTGGTCCCATTTCCTTTATTTACAGCTGGATAAAATAAAAAGGTTTGTTTTATTTACATCTGAAAAACGTAATGCTGTTTGTAACAAGGCTTCTTGCTTCAGGAAATTTGATCTTTGTTCTCCTGGACACATTTTCTGTTCTTTCCTCTATTATTTTTCTCACAACAAAACATTAATACTATCTGACAGAGAAAAAAAGGAAATTGCCCTAGGATGCCTTTTCATAAGCCTTATTTTTCTTACTACTCAATGGTCATTAGGCAGAAGTTACACTGCAGTAGTTTGGATTGGTTTGTGAGAATTGTTTTTAATTAAGCAATGAAACCCAGTGTTACAAGGCAGTTATCTAGTTCCTGAGCATATGAGACCCCTACAATCCAGGAACTCAACAGAACGTTTTTTTGTGCCTTTTTCATCACAGCAGAAGAGCCTTCTGCTCTCACAGCAGTTTTGAAGCATTTTATTACAGACTGGGTTTGGGTTTTTTTCTGTGTTTGAGAGAGTCATGTAACTTAGTTCACGTGGGTAGGACCACAGACATTGGAACCAAACCTGTCCTTATGATGCTTATTTGGCTTCCTGCTCACAGGGAGATGTTTGGTAGATACATTTGCTGCATCTGAAAGCCTCAATGCAACATTTAAAAGCAAATTCATATGGGCGTATGTATAAATCTTGCATGGATCTCCATCTCTGCCAATGGTCTGTTTCTAGTTATGGTAAAGCTATTTGTTGTCCCGGGTGCCTGGAGCCAACCCCCTCATCGCTCCCCCCACTACGAGTTTTGGGGACCGGTGGCTATTTTTAGAAATAGCGGGGTGGGGGACACACGACAGGCCTGAGGAGGAGCTCCCTCCCTCCCTCCCTCCGGCGCATCTCGCTTTCGCCCCAGCCGCCGCTCCGGCTGCCCTTTACGGGCAATGGAAAACTCCAGCTGCTGTCGGGAGGCGATCCAGCAGGGCCAAGAGCCGCCGGTGCCCGCGGAGCCTCCGGCAGGCGCACACACTAACTCACAGCGCAGCTCCCGTACCCGTGCGGGCCTTCACAAAGGAATAACCCACACCCGTCCCCGCCCGCCCCAGAGGAACGGCCTGAGGAGGAGACGACACCGCCCGCCCCGCCGCGCCCCGCCTCTCTCCCCTCAGCGGCGCGGGGGCGGGGCCTCACGCCGCCGCGGCGCTCGCCCCTCCCACTGGCGGCGGGGGGAGGTGCGCGTGACCGAGCGGCGCGTGACGTAGGAGGAAGAAGACGCCATTAGGGGGAGCGGGGCCGTCGGCCGCGGGGAACGTTGTGGTTCTTGGCGTTCCCTCCCCTCGTGTTCCCGCCATCTCCCCGGGAGCCTCGGCGGCACCTTCCCCTCTTCCTCCAGCCCCGAGAGTCTACCCGTTTTCCCGTGGGTCCCCGTCCGGCTCGGTGGCGGCGGCGCTTGGCGGCCGCGGTGCGGGACCGTTGATGTGAGGTGGCGGCGGCGGGGCGCGGATGGCGGCGGGGGCCGGGTCGGCGGCCGGGGGCCGCAGCTTCTCCTTCAAGGTGGTGCTGCTCGGGGAGGGCTGCGTGGGGAAAACCTCCCTGGTGCTGCGCTACTGCGAGAACAAGTTCAACGACAAACACATCACCACGCTGCAGGTGCGGGCCGCGCCGGGCCGGGGACGGGCGGGGGGGGACCCTGCCCGCAGCTACCGGGCTGGGGCCAGGGTGGAGAGTGTTGGGGAAGGGGGCGCGCTGCTCTTCCCCTATTCCCTTGCCCACCTCTGAGGGTTTCTGGCCAGTGCCAGCCCGCCACTGGTTGCCCTGCGGCCGGCGTTGGCCGGCTCCTTCCGCCCTAGGGCTGGTGGAGTGTCGCTCCCTGAACCCGCGCTGGGATTTCGGTGCTGGCCGGTTGTTGACCGCTTAACGGCGGCCGGGGTGACCACTGCCGCCCTTCAAATGGTGGCTGTCCCCTGCCGAGTTTGCTGGAAACGAATTTTCTCTTTATTTTTAACGCCTCGGTCTTAAGCTCTCACTATTCAAAGATCTCGTTTCTATTCTGAATACAAGCTATTCGTTTTTTCCAGTTATGCGTGTGAATGTGTTCATTTGAATCTCGTGAAGTATGATTTGAAAGTAATGTTGCTGTTGTAGTCCTCGGTAGTGGACTGATGACTAAGTGTTTCAGACGTGCCCCGTTCCTGTTAATTATAGTCTTCCTCATGTTCTCAAATCGTAACACTAGAATACTGCTGTTTAAAGAGAACAGCTTTCACAAAATGGTTTATGAGATTAAGGCTTATGATTTAACAACAAAAGATTCTTAAGGCTTACTTGCTTGTCACATTATCTCCCTGAATTTTGGCCCAGTTCTCAGTGGTACTGTTTGCTAATTTGTAAACAACAAAAAAGTGATGTTTCACTTAGGAGTGTGTGACAGGGCATCTGTTTGAAAGCAATGTTTGTGCGTTACATACTGGTGCTGAATGGTATGTATGCTATGGTAGGAACTAAAACGTTTATGTTGTACGTGGTCTCAGAAAACGTTTTAAATTTTGTGTTGTGGGTTGTGTGTTAAGTCTTCATGGATGTCTCTCCTTGTTTAACCTTTTTGTTTGTGGTTACACCAGTTGCACAGTATCTTTCTTGGCAGTTGTGAGCATGTATATGAAAGTGTGGTTTTAGTGCTGTAGTGTATACTGTTCTTAATGCTCTTTTATTGTGAATAAAGAAACAAACCTTGCCACCATGTGGGTCGTTAGTGGGCTTTTAACTACTTTTGAGGTTCTGTCAAGTACAGAATAAATAGTAGGTGATACCGAAGTAGGGCCTAAGGGTAGTTGCATGCTATTCATGTGCATTTAGGGGAAAATTCTCATAGGGTTGAGTATCCTATATTTAATAGCATTTAATAGTGAAATTTTCCCTTAAAATGAAAGCCACATTAGAGAAGCACTAGAAACAATACAGTGTATATTTCATAAACAGATGCTGTTGCTTTACTTCTGATGTTGATCTCAAAACCCAACACGTTTTAAACTTAGTTACCCTGTGTTCATACTCTGCAGCTGGATGAATGCAGTTGGTGGGTTTATAAGGTATGGTAATTATGGCAAACTGATTGTGGCTGTAATTGCCATATTGCTAATTGATATTTGCTACCTGCAGAAATGACTAGCAGCTTGTAAGTGTCAGGCCTGCAATTGTAACTTTCAGTTGAAGTGTAGCATTGAGCAAACAATCAATGCATCTAAATGATTACCTATAGCTGTATTCTGGTATCCCATGTAGCTAGAGTAGAGCTGAGTAGTTTGTCACATGATGAAACTCGGTGTGTTTTTTATGTTAATTATGTTCTTGAAATCTGTAGTGGAAAACCTAAAATTAGAAGCAAAAAGTGAGTTTGAATACAGACTCAGGTCACGGATGTCATAAAATGAGCCTTTAAACGGCTCCAGCATGTAAACAGTAAAATGTCTCTAGGAACTATGCCTTCAGAGCTTTCAGGTTTGCCTGCAGTGGTGTGTGTGTTATGTTTGTGGAGAAGTGGAAGCACATGCTCACACTTTAATACTGACATTTTGTTACTCCAATGTGACTAGGTTTCTGGTTGCTACCTGTATTATCTTTTAACAGACTGCAATGTGTTTCACAACTCGTTTTTCTGTTCTGAGCCTCCTTAGCATGTATACATCTTATTGATTGTAAAATTCAGTGTTAATTGCTGCTGAATCTTACTGTACATCATGTGTATTTATGAAGTATGTTTTTCCTACATGCTACAATTCTAGAAAAAAATGCTAGCAAGTTCTAGCAAATTAAAACATCCCTTTAAAAATAAGAAGAAACTAGGATATCTGATTAAACAATGAGGTGACATTTTTTTGCACATCATTCTGGGTTTTTTTTAGATTAGAGGCTTAATGTAATAAGGTGGTTTTGTTCTGTGGCGTTAGTTCAGGGTGTTGCAGCAACTTACTTTTGTTCCTATAAAACCAAAATTAGATAAATACTTAGTTTCTGATTCAGCAAAGGAACCACAGTGATGAATCATATGAAAAGATCACTAGATACCAAGACTAGAGGCTCTTCATCCACAGTAATCCTTGAGTTGGGGGGGGTAGTATTGCATAGCACTTTATTTCAATATAATTGCAACAAAAAGGATAATGAAACTGTAGCCTTCTGGAAACTAGTGTTTCCTGCAGTGAGCCTGATGATGGGGAGAGAGCACAGAAATCTTCAAATTGGTCTAAATAAATCTCTTTTATCTGATGTGTATCTATGCTTTCTTTTCTGAATTCTAACAGTTAAGTGTTACTCTATTGTGAACGTAAGCTGTGTACACCTGAATAAGAGAGCTTCACTAAAAACCTTCAGTTAGTGCACAAGAGAAAGGGAGCTGTTTCTCTTTTCTTCTGCCCCCTTCCCTAAACGCTAGCTAGAGGGAAATGGTGAACTGGAACTTCCTTTGACATTAGGAGGCTGCTGGGATGTCTGTAGTTACAGTAGCTTTGAGTCATGTACATAAGATATTGATGACCTAAAATGGAAATTAAAATTGAAATAAGGAAACATTTATCTAGAACAGCATGAGAAAGGTGATGCAGGAAAGATGGGGCTTTTTGCAAGCAAGGAATACAACCCATGACCTGTTGTCGGATCTGGTGGAGCCATTAGAATTAGTTCCTACTGATTGAAATATTGAGGTCAGTACTGCTGTCTTGATAAAATGATTCCAAGCTATAAATTGATAAAAAGTGAACAGCAACAAGCCTATTGTCAAACTGTTTTTTAAAAACATTTGGGTAGACACTTTCTGTTAGTTATTACTCAAGATAAATACAACTTTGTGTACTGCTCTCTCAAATGTGTGGAGGACTGCAAAATATCCAACCCAGAGGAGCCATGGATGTGATGCTAATTGTATACATGGCTTGCCTCTGTTGGAGGTGAAATGGTCAAGGGATAGGTGACATACACCTGTCCCTTCAGCGAATTTCAGAGAGACTTTTCAGTGACTTTCAAGAAAATCTTTTCTATCTGGGTCTTGTGTTTCCGCAGGCCCCTTTATCAGCTCTTAACAGGGCCTGGTGGGCATGTGAAAATGAGCTTTTAGAAGAAAGTATTAAAAGAAAGAAAATATTTTCTGCAGGCATATAAAGAGAGTGGGATTTTAGCTCTTATAATTGCATTATCCTTTTCTTCTAAGTGTGTAAGTACTCTTCAGACCAGTCATAAGACACTAGAGTCAAAATACCAAAATTAGTAGTTTACTTCAAAGGCCTGTTTGAGGTTACTTAGATTTGAATTAACTGTGGTCCTATACATTTGTGGGTTTTTGAAAGTCCTAACAGAAACGAATTGTCATAGTAATGAAAATAATATGGAAAAGAGTTACTGATTGTAAGTTGAGTCACAACTCAGACTCAATTTGGTAAATTCTTGGGAGATGAGGGAAAAATGTTATATCCTCTTCTGTGTGTAATTACTTAACGCTGTCTAGTCTGTACGGAATTCAAAGGCTTTGACTCTCTTGGCAGCTGACTTTTTTTTTCCTAAACTGTCTCAAAATAGTTGTTAAGAGCTCATAGTTCCATGTTAAGCTCCCCCCACATTTCTAAAAACATGGTAGCCCTGCTGATTACTTGATTATTTTTTTTTTCTTCTCTTATGGAAGAACAAAGTTACTACACTTCACTCCTGAGTTTAGGCAAATGGAACTTGAAGGGAGTGGGGGGTATTAAAAGGTAGATATTAGCTGATTTGCCTTTGGCATGTTTGCCACTGTGCCTGTAAAATACACTTTGCTCATGGTAAATATGCCAAACTTACCCATGCTTATTAATACAAGAATGGAGCCTGCTCACAGTATTCTTCAGATATATGAACACAATGAAGAAGAAGGAAGCATTTAATCTGTAATATAGTATTGACTGTTTTTCGCAGCATGTTCACAAAGTCTTCATCTCATTACTAACCATGACTACATCAAATAACAATCCAGGTTCCAATCTTATTATTGGAGCAGCTCTTTAGACAAACTTGGTTGTAATCAAGAGACTTGGTATAGCATATTCTCTCCTTTTTTGGATAGCGGCCTCAAACTTAAGGTAGACTAAAACTTAATTAGCACAAATTGATCAAGTTTTAATGCAGAGAACAAGTACAATTGCCACAGTCTCCTGTGATTATTTTTTTCTCTCTAGGAGACACTAAAAAGCCTTACTTGAATTGTATGGGTTTCCTAATACTTGGGTATTCAGGAAAGGAAATAACCAATTTTTAGTGCTAAAAGACCGTGTTACTGTCAAAAGCTGTAGTGACCTGAAGGACTGGTAATACGTGAGTAAAACTTCTGTGGGGATAAGCCTACTCTGCTCTTTCAGATAAATCTGTGCTATTAATTGGGCCAATGTCTAAAGCCATGATGGTATAACTTTATGGATAATGAGTTCTATAGTTTATCTTAAATATAAATCCTGTTTCTGTGGATGCTTTTTTTTCTCTTTTGGTCCAGAAATGTGATTATAAAACACTTAGGTGAAATTCATATCAGCTGAGCAGATTTGATTGTCAGTGTTGTGACAAAAGCAAACAATGTTCAGAAGAGCTTTTCCTTTGAGGCTTAGAATAGAATTATCAAGTACTGTAGTACAGCAGATCAATAAAATGCTGTCAGGTAAGCTTGATTCATTGTGTCTAACAATATCTTCTCTTAATTCACTAATACTTGGGCCATGTTAAAACTTTTGAAATTGTCTCTAAGCTTTTAAACTCTGTAGTAGAACAAATTATTAAATGAAGACTAGACACTGATCAGATAGTCCTTAGGGAGAGCTAGCTGGAAGCTATGCACTACTTTCTGCAGAGAGCTTTTTATTAGAGAATTTAAGTTTTCCTGATGTTTATGATTTACTATTCTGCTGTTGAGCTGTTTGTTACAAGTTGGCTAGAGTGTTAAATACTTTTAAACATGCTATCTGCAACTTTTTCTGAAGTTGACTTATGCCACCTTGCTGTAGATTGGTGGGGTAACATTAATGCTTTAGTTATGTTGAATGTGATGATCGTGATTATTTCTTTGCTATCTTATTTTGAATCATCTCCACTTAGGTCATGCAGATGCCAGAGCTGATGTTAGGGAAGTAGCTGAAGAGCAGAAGCTGCCCTAGGAGCCGATTGTTGGATGACTTTAACTGTATTACAGGCAGCATTCCAGAGAGGCACTTTCATAGCAGTTTAGGCTGGTGTAAATGGAACTGTCGTGGTCTTCTGCATGTGCACTTGTTGCTTCTGGAATTAAGCAGCTGATCTGGCCTGTGCCACATCCCACATACACATGACTTGTAGTCAGTTCAGTGCCTGGTAAATGTTCATACAGAGGGTTCAGTCCAGCCTAAAATAATCTAGGATTATATTGTAAGATACCAATGAGTACTTGTTGGTGTCCAAAAGCTGAAATGAAAACTAAGTATAATTTAAGGGAAAAAGACAAAAGTTAACCCTTGGCAACTGAATTTTCTGATGTTAACGTGCTACTGCTAGCCTTCATAATGGGGGAGCAGGCTCCTAACGTATCAACTTCTTCAGACTCTGTCCTAGCCTATTAAAGTTGTATTAAATTATACCCCTTTTTAGCCTCCAAACTATACACTCGATAACAGAGGTGGTGTTTGAAAATGTGGATCATGCAGGCTCGGAGAAGAACAGACATATTCTTCAGTTATTGAAATAAAACTAACCGTGCAATATGCTTTGATCCTCTTAAAACACTGTCAGAGGATAATGTAGTGGAATTCTTAGAGAAGCTTGTATGCTTATTCTGAGGCTTTTCTTATCCTGCCACTTGCTCTCCTTTTGTATGTGAGCTGAGAAGCATATCGCTGAGCTTTAAGGAACAGTGTCTGGCAAAAAAAAAAAAACCAAAACCAAACCACAGCATTGTCAGAAAAAAGCCCCCCAAAAACAGATGGGGAGAGTTGTGGGTTCACTTCATCGAGAAAAGGGAAAAAGATACCAACAAGAAAACTTGCAGATCACTGGTGTTCTGAGACTTTTAGTGATAAACTATGTTATTTTGTTCTAGTAGCCCACTAACGGCGAACTACTTTGCCTAATTCCTGCAAATTCAAAATCCTGTTAAGCTGGTTCCTACCCAAACTTCATGTACTCTTGGGAAATGCTTTGAGTTCAGCTTAGACTTATCAGTGTTGTGAATTCAGACTCTTTCCACACAACTCTTATCCTTCCCAAATCATTCAAAACAGCAGGAAAAAGATGTAGTAAATGATTGGCTTAAGCCAAATTTATTTAGAATGGACTTCTGGCAAACTGTAGTGAAATGATTAACTGGCTTGGTATTGACTCAGCCTTTTGGCTTAGAGTATTTTGATCCAGAAATCTGTCTTTTATTGATTCAGATTTTCTTATTAGTAAATCAGTTTGAAATCAAATGAGACATTTATGTGTAAAACTTAACTCTCATGTGTTTTGCTTTCCAGGCATCTTTTCTTACAAAGAAGCTAAATATTGGTGGGAAAAGAGTAAACCTTGCAATATGGGTATGTATGTTTACTTTCCTATTTTCCTTCCCCTTGCTAAATAGAATATTTTCCTGCAAAATTACTAGGGTTTGCTAGAACTCAAATGTCAGGCGCTTCCTAATAAAGTAAAGTTTCAAAGTATTTGGAACTTCTTGAAGTATTGTTTGCTTTCTCTTAGATGCTAACAAGTGTAATTTTAAATGCAGGATACAGCTGGTCAAGAAAGATTTCACGCATTGGGGCCGATCTACTACAGGGATTCTAATGGCGCTATTCTAGTATATGACATAACAGATGAAGACTCTTTTCAAAAGGTACTGGACAAATTTTTACCTCTGTGCAAGATGTAAACTGATTGAAAGGTAAACTGTGATATGATATGAACATGTAACTGGGAATCTTCTGTTTTCAGCAATAACAATATATATTACATCTGCAAATTTAGACCATGTAATGGAAGTATATAGAATCATAGAATAGGCCGGAAGGGACCTTCAAAGGTCATCTAGTGTGACCCCCTGCAGTCACAGGGACACCCCCAACTAGACCAGTTTGCCCAGGGCCTTATCGAGCCTTGCCTTGAATGTCTCCAGGGAAGGGGCCTCAACCACCTCCNNNCAGTTTATACCCGTTAGCCCTTGTTCTGTCATTGCCAGCCTTTGTGAACAGACTCTCTCCAGCTTTCCTGTAGGCCCCCTCAGGTACTGGAAGGCTGCTATTAGATCTGTATGCCTTGTTAGTATTCCCTTGAAGGCTGACTTTGCCAGAACTTTAGTAGACTGAAAGGGTTACTCAAAGAGCATGAGGGAATTAGATGTATGAGCCAACTGTTACAGGCTATAAACATAAACCAGCACGATTGTGATAGTATGCAATACTGATCTTTACTGTATAAAACAAGTTACTAAAAGATACTAAGTGACATAACCTTTTACTGTTTAAGAACTTTGAAATTGCAATGCATGACACCAAAAACACTCCTTTCTCAGTGATAATAGATGTTTGGATCTTCAAATCCTCACTAGAACCTGAAATTTAATGGCTATTTATTTTACAGCAGTATTAGTTGATGAGTCTGGACAGATGAGTTTTTTTTCCAACCCTGTGTTAAATCAATGCTATTGCTCCATAGGATGTTCCAGCTAAAAACTGGTGACATTCTTTCCTAAGTTTTCACAGAGTTTGTCTGGGGTGAGCTTGTGGCAAAAGTAGTAGGACTTCTTTGTAGAGGAGTAAGAAATTGTGGTTATATGTTACGGCTTGGGTGAGCAGTGATAGAAGAAAAGGTATAGTTTGACAACAGCTTAAGTAAGTTAAATAGCCCGATGTAGGGCAAGTAAAGCACTTGTGCTAGCACTTAAACTCTTGTCCTCCTTGTGCAGAATTGTGGTGACTTGCGAGTACTGCTTCAACTTGTGCCTTTTTTGCTAAATCCTGCCTAGTAAAATTTTGTGATATCGAAACACTTAAATTCTCAGAAAAAAGGGGAAAGGTGAACTTGCAGGAGTTACTGCGTAACTACCTCTGTATCATATAGCCTAACTCTTTTTAGGTCATGGAAGTTATTGTCTCTCTTAACAACTTAAATATCTTAAAATAGCAGTCCCTAAGTCAATGCAGTGATCATAAAACTTCAAACTGTAACAACCGAATTGTAACAGATACCTCGCCATCAGCTGACTTGGCACTCTTGTCCCATCTGTTCTATCAGGAAACAAACATCTGTTACAGTCTAACCTGAACAACTCAGTTCAGGTACCTCTACCTTTAAAGTACCATTTGTGATCTGTCAGTAAGTGCCTGTTGATAAAAGATCTCATTCCTGATTGAAAGTGGCCAATACAATGAACTTGTTCTTTGGAGTGGGGCTAATACCAGTATGGTGAGTTATATTTCTGGAGTAACTGAACCATTTTAAGTCATTTGCTCTTAATTTCAACTGCAAACTAAAACCTGCTGATCAAGGGTCACGTGTAGCTATCTAAAGAATATTTTGTCCATCTGCGTTGCTTAAACATGCATAGACTAAACAGTTAATGAAGGAAATGGGTCAGTTCAGCAGTGGTTGAGCTAATAGTATATCAAGTGAAAATACACTTAACCTCTGTTCTTTTTGCAGGTTAAAAACTGGGTTAAAGAATTAAGAAAAATGTTGGGAAATGAAATCTGTTTATGTATAGTAGGTAAGTATTTTTTTTAACATGTGATTCTAATGAGTGAATCAGAAATGTTTCTTTTGATTATTAGCGTATTCCAAACACTGCTTTGACTGCTTGTACATGTGAAGGGGTAAAGCTTATGTTAAGTTGATATTTAAAATTTAGTCGGAGGTAGAATTTTCAGTAAATCACATTGAGAGAAAAATAAGAGTTAGTTTGGAAAAACAAGTTGTTTAATGACACCATGTCAGTGCATGGTACAGACACCTGCAGACTGAAGTGTAACAAAGAAACATAAACCTCAAATGTGTATTATTCTTCTTGAAGGTAATAAAACATATTTTTTACTGTTATTAGTGGCATAGACTGGATGCTTCTTTATTTTCATAATCAAGTCCTTGGAGGGTAGAATGAGTCTTAAAGCTTGGGTAGCTCAATAAAACAGAGCGCAACAGAAATGCAGGCTTTAGATTTAAAATTGGTGATTAAAAGTGATTATAACACTTTCAGGAGGATAGATGTATGGATATTTTACAAAAACTACCTCTGCAGCACAGATAAGCTGCCTGATAAATTACAAAAGAAAAGCAGAAGGCTAAATTGGTGGCTTCTGTGGAGGAATTTAGCTGTTCTGATCTCTCTACAGAAGTAGAACTTCATTGCCTGCTATGTGAAAACAGATTCTTAAATTACATTGTTGTGCTCCAAATTGACACTTGTGTAAAAGTTGCTCTTTACTGGAACGGCTTGTAAGAAAATGTTAGGGTACAATGATTATATGATTGCTTTCTTTTGGGTAATTTTGGAGCACAAAGACTTGAAAGATGAACTTGTTTCCAACAGGTAACAAAATAGACTTGGAAAAAGAGAGACATGTTTCAGTGCAAGAAGCAGAAACGTAAGTCACACCAGTTTATTTATAGAAACAGTCATTGTCAAGTTATGCTGCAGTAATAAACTTGTGGTGCTGTTAACAACTGGAAGGCATAGACCAGCAATTGACATAGCTGGCTGCTGTAAAGTGTTCTGTTAGTATCTGAGCCCAGAATGTCCTTACTGACCAAAGTGTAACTTGAGTTGTACATGATTTAAGTCAACATCTGTAGTTTAAATGTGTTTCTAGACATGAAAATGTCTTCATCTAGGGTTTTTCATAGATCCTGGCAGTTTTAACTACATAATTACCTTTTTACATTAAATCAGCGTGTGTAGATTAACTAAACTCAGAATAAAACCTCTAGTAGTCATCTTTGTTTTATGAAAAATGGCTTAGAAAGATTCAGTACGATGAAATTCTGTATCTGCATTCCTACAGGTATGCTGAATCTGTCGGAGCAAAACATTATCATACTTCAGCTAAACAGAACAAAGGAATTGAAGAACTGTTTCTTGACCTTTGTAAAAGTAGGTATAATCTGGTTTGGTAAAGAGCTCATTCACAAAATGCTCAAGGCTCCAGGATGCTTAAAACCACATAGAAAAGCCTTAATGTAAACTATTACCAAGAACTGACAGTTTATTTCAAGGCACCTGCATACGGTAACAGCTATGGAAGTTTGATGTATGGATGCTTAAAATTGCAAAGTCGTGGTGTACTTCAAAAATGCCTTTTTGTCACTTTGTTGGAGCACTGGCTACTGTAGCTTCAAATCAAACTTCATGTGATTGGTCTCGCTATTGTCTGTTTCAAACCCTTTGTTTCAACCTCTTTCAAAAAATCTATGTCAATTACAAATCATAAACTCAGTTGTGATGATGCAAATTGTACACAGGAGTCTAAGAAAATGGTTTGCAGATCTAAACAAAAGACCATGGAATGTAGGTTAAAAACATTTTTAACACAAGGGAGGTGTTCTCATCATTGTATTATTATAGAATATATGAAATGTAATTCTTAAAACAATTACAGGAAAACTGCATATCTGAAGAGTAGGCAGTTTGTTTTTTTTTTAAGGGGGTGATGAACATTCTTGATATGGGTAGGTAAGTTTGGCTTTTCAAGTCAGTAGCTCCAGAGCATCTGAGGTCTCCCTTGGTGAGCAGGAGCTGTTGGATGTTCGGTGCTTTAGGAAGAAGATTTAAGTATATTCTTGCAGCTATGCCATGTGATACTGAAGTACTTATTTCTGCATAACAAATAGAAGAACCAGTCTTGCTGGTCTTTGTGCATGTAACTCAAATAGATTAAGATCTCAAAGTCTTGTGTGAAAATGCAGTGGAATGTCATCTAATACTTGTCTTCCTTTACAGGAATGATAGAAACTGCTCAAGTGGATGAAAGAGCAAGAGGCAATGGTTCCAGTCAGTCAGGAATAGCAAGGCGAGGTGTACAGATCATTGATGATGAGCCACAAGTACAGAGCAGTGGAGGGTGCTGTTCTTCTGGATAACTATAAAACTGTGCATCATTGCCCTCTCTATATGAAGACTGCCATATTCCAAGTCACGCATTCTTTACCAATGGAGTAATAGGATTAACAGTATTTAAAAATAATCACATGTAACACTGCAGAGACCTTAAGTGCTAAACTAGTGGCGTCTGTGACCAGAGAATTGGCATTTTCTACAGTGGTTAACAAAGCAATTACCAATGGCCTTTTTACATATTTTTCTTTAATGAGGAATAATATGCATGTAGAAAAGACCTACTTAAAGGCTTCATTTATATTCTTTTAAATCAGATCATTATTTAATAACTTATATATGTTGTTGTTGGAATGGTATGCGTTTTTGCAGCTCTTTGTATTTTGTGGTAGATTGAATTGTATCACTTCTGAAATGCAAACTGATTTTTTTTTTTTTAATTAGCAGATATCTGAAGTAATATTTTTGCAGGGCCTCTACAAGCCTATAACTGTCAACTACTTTGATATATTCTGTTCATCCTGTATGCCAAGCTGGTAAAATACATTGTAAATTACATATTAAATATTTTATCTGCTTTTACAATTGCAGATGCAGAAATATGTACATCAGTCTTGTCAGTGATTGTGAAGTGAATAAGTCAGTGAAAGATGCAAGCTTTTCATGTGTATTGTTGAATTGCTCATTCTGTTCCCCCTCCCTGAAAACAGCTTTTTTTGGTACATTCATAGCTACAGGACTCTTTTTTTTTTTTAAGCCTTTTCTGGCAAGTAGCAGTATTTAGAGTACCTCCTTAGTCGGAAGGGAATACTTCCTTTGACTGCTGTTTAACATTGAGGTGTTTGACTGACTCCCAGCTAAAACAGTTGGTGCTTGCATATATCTTGCCTCTGCAGTTACTTTGGCCTCTCAGAATATCCCCAGAAAGTCTGTCTGGTAGCCAGTTAATACAGATGCATGGGAGACTCCTAAGCTGCATTAATACACTTGTCCCAAGACAGCATTATAAATTATTAATTTACATTTTTTCTCCCCCTTTATTGCAGAGCTTAAGTGAACAAATGAATTGGCGTTAACTAGATCTGCTACCAATTTGGAGTGATTAAGTGGAAGATATGAAACTTAGCAGATGTAACTGTAACTTTGGGGAATCTAGATGGAACTGAACTTATTCTTGACTTGCTCTTTCACTTGTAAAGTGTTTTGAAGCCCACTTAAGTTCTGGGAGGAGGGTTTTCAGAAACGATGTGTATAAACTACTATCACAAAGGAACACAAATGGTGGTAGCTGAAACTTAAAAATGTTTTGTGCTCTGACTTTTTTTTTACATAAGTTGTCATGCTTGGAAAAACAGTAAAGGTGATGTCTATGACAAAATAGAATATTCCTTGGCCTTCCTTTTTCTGAAGGGTAGAACTAGTATTGCACATGAATGCATTGAATGGTGTGGATATGTTTCGATGCACAAAGGAGTAATGGTAACTAATCAGTTTGACATGTAAGAAGTGTTCTGTCTTCAATATGATTTTTATTTTCTCTGAAATAATAGATGGCTTTGATACAGACTGGTCCTGGTGCACTTTTTCCCTTTCTGTCGAAACTGTGATGTAGATACTTTCTCTTAAGCTACCATTGCCATGCTCTTCTGATGTGGTTGTACGCTTGATGAGCAAAGGTGGCTTCTTCATGCTCGTGAAGATAGTTTCCTGACTGCACATAGCTTTGGTGGGAATCTAAAATTCATTATTGTGTCTATATGTATAGCAACACCATTAAGTTAACATTCTCATATCTGACTTAACAGTGAGCCTTGCTGAAGTCAAAAAAAGGTCAGTTTGATTTAAAACCAATAGCTTCAAATCCATACAGTTAGATAAGCAAATCTCGTAAGTGGTAGGTATTGATATGAGGAATGAAACTGGCAAGACTGTATATTCAAGGCTGGAATCTCTCATAATAGGAGTTCCAGATTTTTTTGATTCAAAGTTCATTTGAATATCTGGATTTTTTGCAGAGGTGGGGGAAAAAAACTACCAACCAACCCAACCTCAACCAGACTTGATACGTAGGTAAGTCATGAGGGCTTACCTACACCAGAGTATATGTGTTCTCTCCAGCACTGAGCTTTCTCCACTTTGTTGAAGTGGACAGTTGTAGTTCTAGTCTGGCAATTAATACTAACACTGTTTACCCAAGCGATTGTTCTGTTTGACTACTTTGCAATATCAGCAGTATGTAGAATATCTTCCTGCTGGCAGCTGAAGTTTATCTTTAGTGTGTTCTGTGGTTGGGGCATTCTGTGTGACTTCTGTCATGTTGTTACTAACTCTTAAGTCTCTTGCAAAGCTAAAACTATTACTACTGAAGACTTAGGTGGGGTAAGGAAGCTGAAAATTGTGTGATTAAGAAAGGTTCTGGCTGCTATTGGCAAAATAATTTTTAAAAAAAATTCTCAGACGTTACTTTTCTGAAGCTACAGCATGAAAAATACTGTAGACCTTCCTGTCTGAGCTGCAGTTTGATTGGACTTTATTTATGGAACTCAGCTTAGCAGGGTGTAATTATATTACCTTTCAAAAAAAGTATAGCTTTGTGAAGTCAGGGAAGCTGATTTCCAAGACACAAGTAAAAACATATGAATTGTTTAGACAGATTAATGTAAGACTCATTGTTAGCAGGCAAAATAAAACAGTTCCAGGAAAAGGCATCTTTATTGAAGATAGATGAAGTGTTTTTTCCATTAAATATATAGAAAGGCACAGATAGCTTGGTTTTCTGTATTTGAGCAGGATCTTACTCAGTAACCTGGTATTACTACTGTGTGGTTTGGTTTTCAAGAGTCTTGCATTTGCTGGAATCCATCTAAATTGCCTGGTTTCCTGTGTTTCAAGGAAAACTGTATTCTTGTTGCTAACTGCTGCTGCTGAAAACAAGCTATTTTTCATTCTTCTGAGTGCAAGAGAACAACTATATCTGTCTTTAAAAAGTACCTCTATTGTGGGATAGATAATACTAGCCAGACACTTGCTAGACCATGTAGGTCAACATTAAGCATACTTCCTCAGAGTAAATCAAAGATTAGTTAGACTTCTTTTTATTATAGCAAATGAGTACAAATACCTTTCTAAAGCAACTTTAACTACTGGCTCACGGTCTTGATGCTGCTGCTCTGAATACTTGAGCTACCCGTGAACTTGATGAAATAAAAACTAAGAAACCAAAGTCCAAAATCCTTAATGCAGCAATAAGTATCTAGTAAGAGTTATTTATGGATGCTGTCTTCTTAGACTATAGCTCAGAAGTTATAAAAATCCAGATAGACTGAGTCGGGCAAGGAAAGTAGCAGATTCAAATGTGTAGTGGTTGGGGATGATGACATTGTCTGGTTTGCAGTGAACTCGCATATGGCTCCAAGATGGTACATTCAATGTTCGGATGATCTGCATTGGCTGGTCTCTTGTGGCAGTTAAGTAATTGAGTGTAGCCTTTATTACACACTTTTCTTCAGTGTTCACACATTATGGACAGGCATTCTTGCTTACTACCATGTTTACAAGTATTCCTTAGCCCTTATTCCTTAGCTAGGTATTTAACTTGTATCTCTGCCTACAGCTCTTGAAGAAACCTAGTAATTTAACTTCTACTTTAGATTCCAAGCCAGATCAAAAGATCTTTGCAAAAAGGTATGAGGTCATGGCAGGTGCTTAAAGGTCAAATTGAATTCTCTGAAAATGTTGGATGCTGTCAGAAAAAACAGTTCAAAGAAGGTAAGAGGAATCAAGAAGGAATGTCCTGCTTGAGGACACATGGAGCTTAAGAATCTCAAAAAAAAACCAACAAAAAAACCAAGCAGTTAAGTGGTATGAATGATAGAGTATGTGAATAAGAGTTGAAGCCAGCCACCTCTTGTTTTTCTGCCTTTTCTTGAAGGAAAAAAGAGAAGTGGAAAGAAAAAGGCAAGTAGGAAAAACTGAAGGTGCTGGTGTCAGACTGCAGAGTGAAGCACCGAGTTAACCGTGCTTGGTGGGATCGCTAGTGTCGTATCAGCAACGGTAGCTGCCTAATTTAAGACTTTTCTAAGATTACTACCTAGGTTGTTCTTCCTTCTGTGAAATACCATTTTTTTTCTTCACTAGAGACAATAGAAATAACTTCGGCTTTCAGACACAACACTAACCTACTTAAAACTTGACTAGAATTTGCTAATTTATGAGCATTACAGTTAACTGACCTTGTTAACCTTAGTTTGTATCAAAGCTTAGGAGTTGGGTTTTTTCCCCCCCCCAAGTCAGGAAATATATCTCTCAATGAGGATAATACTGCAGTTGTGTTACGAAGTTGCAGATGAAGACAAAGATCCTTGGCATTAGTTTCTGCATAAGCTGCACAAAGCCCCCAGACTGCCTTACTTTGTGCTGGGCACTGTTGCTCATACTATTCTTTCAGGGATTCTGCTCAACACCCAGTTTTTTTCCTCTATTTAGGACCAACCTGTGCCTCTCTGTGCTGTAGTCATCTTTTGAATTTAGGCTTTTTCTATCTAATAATGTATACTCTTCCTTCTTGCCACTGTATTGAGCAGAATGAGATGGAGAAGCAGTTTTGAAAGTTGTGGAGTATCTGAAATGTTTCTTGTCTTGAGCTGGTTTGAAAAGTGAGAATCTATGAAATTTACTGTTATGACAAAGATATTACTCTGTCCAAGTTAACTGAAAATATTTTGGAAAAGTTTTAATATAGTCTGATTAAAATTATAAACGGCTCTACTTCCAAAATGGAAATTTATTTCAAGCTGATCTCTTTTGATTCTTAATTTTTTTCCAAGGCTTAAGTTCACCAAACAAGGCCAAAAGCTCCAATTGATTGTCATGTTCTACAGCCTTAAAATAATGTGTGACAGGGAGAAGTTGTGTACTCATTTATATTCCAGTGGATAATCTGGAGCTTTGTATTTATTCAATACCAGGATGTTGGAAGATGGACTGCAAAAATAATTGTTTTCATCTATGTCTACCGTGTTGCACATGTGGGCAAGCAGAGTGACCTCATGCAGCTGCAGAATAAATGTGAAAAGTGTGTTTCTTTCTCTTTCATCCTGCTTGTTGGCTGCACTCATCCTCATTGTTAATGAATTACTACTACAGGAAACTTTCTGTACTGGAGATTCCCCTGTACAAGAAAGGAAATGTACATGTTCTCTTTGCTTCTCTAGCTCGTCCATACAGTGATAAGTACTACAGCAGTAAGACCCAGTTCCTCACAGTTTGGTCCCCCCCTTCTGTCAAGAGGAGCTTTTCTTATTTCTTGACAGATCATTTTTTCAGTTTATCTAATCTCACTTCTCTCTTGCAAGGGGTTTAAGACTTCATTGTAGATCACCTAGAAGCAACTACATTTTGAAAATATGACAACAAAGGATGATGACTAGAAACAATCTTGTCATATTCTGCTTCCAAACAAGTGAGGAGAGAGTATTGGAAGTTTGATGGCAAGTTCTTGGTACTTCTGGTACCTAACTGCTGATTCTTGGATATTGGAAGTGACTTAAATTCAAGTAGAGAGGATTGGAGAGAGCAAGGACTACTTTCTCATCTGTGGTCAAGTAGCTGATATCCTGTGACAGACCCAAACTCATATAATGGTTCTCTTTTGAGCTGTTGAAACTGTTAAATTGCAGACTGAAGAGTTAACCATCACTCTATTCTGAAAGATAACAAATCTGGGACTCAGTGGGGGGGGGGGGGGGGGGAACACAAGCTTTTTAGAACAGGAAACTTAAGAAACTGCCTAATCAGGCTTTTCTTAATGGAAATAGGAAAGCACTTGATACCTAAATCTTTAAGTGTTGTCAGTGCTATTTGATAATGCAGACATAACGATTGTTGTACTGGATTTTTCTTCTCAGATAAGCTAATTGAGTTTATCAGGCTCAATCGAATAGAATACTTTTCTTTGAACCCAGAGAAAATGTTAGCAGGGCAAAAGCCAACACTGAAAAGGACCACAATATTTTTAATATTGTGTAATATGATGTCAAATGTAGGAATATGCTATTTGGTATTTGTGGGTAAAAAAAATAAAAAAAAAACCACACCACTGAAAAACAGCATTTAGCAGAGCCTTCATAAACCTTACTTTTCCCAGTGCATTGCTGCAGCTGAAGCTCTTAAATACATCTAGAGTATTTTATATACCAGCGCATTTGCATTCTGGGATAAATTAATTCCAAATAATCAACTAGGGAAACAAGAACTTCTTTAGCTTGACTGCTATTCTATCAATACCTAATATTAGGAGTGTTTATACATGAAGGTGGGAATGGCTCAAGCAGGAGAAAATGTGTACTGAAAATCAATACAAGAAAACAGCTGGGAATTTTGGTTAGTTGTACTTGAAAACTATCTCCTACATTTTAGTAAGTCACAGAATTTGAAACTTAATGAACAGTCTGTAATAAAGTGGCCCTGAAAATTACTGGAATAGTGCCTATTGGGGGCAGTGACCTGGCTTGCAAAGAGACTTGGTAAAAATGGAGACCACAATTCTTTTACGTTAAAAATACAATAACTAATTTCTGAACCCATCTGAATATGATATGATAAAAGATGGCTTTAAGATGCCAAACCAGGCTCAGCAAGATTGCTCTGCGTTATGGTAGTGCATATCCCAGAGACTGCAGTGGGAGCAGGGACCCATCAAAATGTAGCTTTGAGTCTCCAAATTGGTCTTTGGCAGCCCAGAACAATTGATGAGGAAGAATTGGTTGCTGTTGAATGACATTTGTCAGCTTAATGATAGACCCAGCCTGCTGTTTGTGTGCTAAAGGAGCAGCAAAACCAAGTCCAACATGGAACTAAGGCTTGAAACTGGGAATTTTCCACTGGTTGTGTTTATCCTACTGATGCCCTACCTCTGTAATGAATGTTTGTGCACACTTCCCTAGTGAAAACTGCTGTTCAGCTGATGCTGTGGATTTGGACTGGATGGACACTGAGTGAAAATAGCAAGCAACAGGATAAGATAAGGGGAGTTTGCACAGTTCCTGCTTTGGCTGTTCTTAAACCCCTTTCATTTGCCTCTTTTAAAAGTAGTAGCTATATCCTACTATCTTTGTGTCAGAAAGCATGTTTTCTATTTGAGAATTTTTTTGTCAAGAAACTAAAATCTTAAGAGCTTTTTAGAGTAAGTCTAGTTCTTTCACAGATTTAGTCTTTCTGAAGACTGTCAGCATCTCATAAAGGGGCTATATTAAAAAATGAAGAGCAGGTGTGCTACCTGTAGTTACATCCCCTGCAATCAGAGTCCTGTGGTTAATGTTTCAAATAGCAAGAGGCAGCAGAGTATCCAATGTACCTCTGACTGCCAGCCTACTCTCCCTTTGTTTTGTGACATGGAGTAATTGCAAAACAATCCTCAACCATAAGATGTGCCTGTACTGCTTTGAGAAGTTGGTCTGAGACTTAAAAGGTCAAGGAATCTTGACCATCCTTTCAGTATTGGAACGCCACAGTGCTTGGTGCCGTGGGACACTGGTTCTTGTTAAGAGACTTCAGGATTAGGGATTTCAGCCTGGGAAATGGAGCAATAATCTGCAGTGACTTGTGAGGGCAAGTTAAGAGAAGGAAGTATTATATTAGTAGCACAGACTCATCTTTAGCATTGCTTTTTGAACGGCTGGGATAAATACAGCATTGCCTATCCCCACCCTAAAACAATTGTTCCATTAGTTTCCTGCTCTTTCCAGGAAATGTTGTAATGCGTATGTAGAAGTGATGGGGTTGCTACTACTTGTCTCTGCTTTCTGCATTTCTAGCTCTGGCAATACTAGTCTGTACCAATCGGCAAACAACAGATCAGTTTCTGTTTAGTCATCACACTCGGACAGCTTCCAATTGCTCTCTGTGGAGGCTGATGCAATCATGAATCTCTCCTCGCATGACAAATGCAGAGCATTTCATGTTGGTATCTGCTTTGCTGCTTTTATATTTTTAAGAAAGGTTCCTCGTCCCACTGAGGCAACAAAGCTCTTGTAAAGTTGTGATCAGTTGTACCAACTGTAATGTTTTCTTTCGATATGTTGCCATGGTTTGGATTGTCTTGTTTTGGGTTGTTTCATATTCTGAAATTCTATTAATACTTGATATGCATAGATAAAAAAAGAAATACCAGGTTCACAAATAGGATTTCACAGCTGTGGTTATGGATATACAAAATGTAACACAGTGCAAATACTTGAAGAAAGCTCATCATCCAGTGTACTGCCTTCATGTCTTGTTACATCTCCATGCTTTCACACTCTAAATACAAATAAATGCTACTGGGGAATGGGTTTTCCTTCCAAATAATTTCACTCTGTGTATTTAATTTCTTTGTCTGCATCCTTGTTTAACCTTGTGGCCAAAGGCAGCCAGGTGTGGAACATTACTGTTCCTGCATGCTCTGCTTGTGTAAGTTAGGTGTGTTTTCTTAGAGGAACAGGGCAGAAGGGCTGTTGTATCTTCATTTCACAGTTTCTATGTTGAGGTAGAGACAATTAGTGAGTAGAGAAAATGCCAACTGGACCCAGAGGCAAATAGATTAGTCCAGGGTGCATAAGGAGCTCTGGCCTCAAGAGCACGTGGCACAGTACAGCTTTTATGTTTACGTGCTGCCTGCTTGGAGCAGCTGTGCTGTTCCCCACGCTGTGCCTAGTTATGAGTCTGAGAAACCTTAAATGATAGGGGCCATAGTTATATAAGAACACACCACCGATTAAACAGCAAGGTTGATGGTAGGTCAGAACACCAAGCTTCCTTGGTTGACTTGAATGGATGTAGCCAATGCCTGATCTCTCTTTTGCACTCCTAATTGTGGAGTAGGATAGGAGGTTTCTTATTTTTACCTTTGCCTCTTGTATGTGGAAAACAGGAGCATATGAGAGCTAAATTCTGGGATATCTCTTTTATTGTCTATAACACGAATTCATCCTGAGGACTGTACCCCTTAGAATAATGAGGAGCTAAAGAGAAGCCTGGCCTGCAGCATCCTCCTGGGTGGCCTGCTGCCCCCAGAGTCCAGGACAGCAACCCATTTACTGTCTGTTTGTGATCTGTGACAAACTGAAGTAGCCCAGAAAAACTGTGGGTTGCATCTGTCAAAGAAAAGCTTGGAATATATCCATTTCCTGTGAGCGGAAGGTCAAAGGGAAAGAGATTTTTGGCACTTTTTCTCTGCTGTGTAGTTCTTGTTCGTACAAATGAAGCCTGTGATGGAAGGACATGACAGAATCCACAATTATCTTGTGCAGGCAGGTTTTCATGTGGTTGATCATGTGGGCAGCTGACACTTCTGAACACAGGAATGGATCTTGGAGCTCTGCTGAAATAGCTGCGTGAACAACAATAGCAGCTGCTGTAGCTCTTGGCACAGCTCTAACAGCTATACTTGCAGCTGTGACAGCAACAGGCTGTCCTCTGTAGAAAGCAGAGGAAAGCCAGGAACACTTTCTCAGTGCTGGCTGGGGTGCTGTGACTACCTTTACTAGAAGATTCCTTGTTAGAGCAGATGGCTCAGAGAAGAGGAGGCCACCAAGGTGAAGATACCCTCATTAGATTCCTATCTGGGTGGTGTGCAAAAGCTTAAACTTTACCATAGAGCTACATAATGCCTTATTGTTTTCTTGATGAGTTTATGGAGTAGGAAGAGGTACCTGCTAGCACTGTGTCAGCCTAGGGAACTTGGTGTTATGGATCGTTCAGGTTTGTAAACAGTAAGGCAGGTTGGAAAGCAGCTTTGCAGAGAAAAATCAGAGTGCTGTGGTGCATGAGGTGGCTATGAGTCAACAACAAAGGCCAGCAGCATCCCGGACTGCATCAGGAAGAGACTTGCCAGCAGGTTGAGGGAGTTGATCCTCCCTGTCAGCACTGGTGACACTTCTGGAGTGATAGGTCTAGTGCTGGGCTCCCCAGTACAACAGACATGGACATCCTAGAGCGAGGCCTGTGAAAGGCTATCAAAGGTAATTAGGAGACTGGACCATTAGTTTATATGAGAGAGGCTGTCAGAATTGGGACTGTTTGGTCTTGAGAAGGCTCAGAGATCTTGTCAATGTTTAAAAATACATTATGAGAAGGAGTGAAAAAGGCAGAACTGGACTCTTCTTAGTGGTGTCTCTATGCTTGGAGATACTCAAAATTCAACTGGACAAGGTCCTGAGCAATCCCCTCTGGGCAGGAGGGTTGGACTAGATGATTTCTAAAAAGCTCCCTGCCAATCTCAACCTTTCTGTAATCCTATGATATTGCAACCTGATAGCAAAGGGTCATTTTGCTCTCCATCTTGGATAATGATATACTCATTGTTATGCAATGACAGTTTGCAGAAGAAGGAAGGAGGGCCCAAGAGGGATGCCTGGTAAATCGGGCAACTAGCTAGAAGGTGGTCATGTGTTTCTCAGAGTAAATTGGTTTGTGAGACTGAGCTCTCTGAAACACTCTTCCTTCTTGACAGTGAGATAAACAGTGACAGGAATGCTGAGAGCAGCGTGCTAGGATGGGAGACTCGGGAAGTCCTGGGGGACCTGTCCATCATTCACCAAAGAAATTTAGAGCAGAAACTCCTCTCCTATGACTGATGGAAGGAGAAGGGAGCTGCATTGAACACATCTCCATCAAAGGAAAGTAAGTGCTAAGCCTGAGAAGTGTCTCAAACTTGACTTTAAGGTGCCTCTGGGGGAAGACTTCTCTGGGAAACAAAAAGAATCCTGGTGGCTGTGTGAGAACTATCGCTTAGCAAAGATTCATTTCAAACTTGGGGGGACAATTCAGTGGGACTGATACCTGTGTTTGGGAGCAGTGTTTGAAAAATAAAATCATAAAAAAAAAAAAGAATTGAATTTTAATGATTAGAATAGATCATAAGTTTAAGATTAGTCCTTTGCCCGTACAAATGGCATTCTTCCAAAGACTTTACACACACATCACTGGAATATGCTGTGCTGGAGTGTTTTACAACAAAATTTATTAATTTTGGAAGTGCAAGAATTAACTGATGTCTGACAATAATACAAATGGAATTTATCTCTTAATTCTTTACTTAGTATTACCTGAAGGAGCTATCAACTGTGCTGCTCCCTATTCTGGTTGCACAAAAGGAGTAAAAACTTTTCATTTTGGGCTTGTTTCACAGCCTTTGAAGGCTATCTTTTCCTCTGTTATGGTGCTTCTTGTGAATCAAAGCTTTAAAATATCTTATAAAGATGTTAGGTTTTTAACCATTCTTCTGTTGACATACAATGTTTCTCTGTAAAATTATTTTTCAGAATGACTTATATGGTATTCTTCCAGTGTACTTGTATATTTGCAAAATGATGGCCTCATCTACATGTACATTTTAAAGTCTGTGTTTGAAGACTGCAGGAGCTTCTCCATTCCAATCTCTTCCGTTTGAACTGTATATTGAACTTTAGGGATGCTCAAGTATTTGCTGGTCAATGATTTTTTTTTTAATTATTTTTTTTTTAAATATTGTACCTTTCTTAAACCTCTTGTTTCTTCCAAGTCTAATCTCCCAAGCCCCAGATGCTGCAGTCTCTTTGGTCAGGTTTTGAGCTGCAACTCCCTAGTACAAATATTGATTACTTTAGCACAGGTCTGGCAACAATAACTAGTCCTAACAAATTATATAATCTTTATCTACATTAAACTGTTTAAGAAAATCAGTCTAGAAATAATTCACAATTTCCTGGATATTTTCAGGGCTCCATCTATTTAAAAAAAATATTCTGAGTTTCTCTGTTAGCCTGTCCCTTGCTAAGTCCCCTCTTTTGCCACTATTTTGAGTCATACTTCCATGTTTGGCAAAGAAACTCTGATTATGTGTATAGATACATAAACACACTGTGTTAAACCACTTCTTCCCTCAGAAGAGGTGGACAGTAGCTGTTCCTCACTGCTCACATCTTAGGTGGAGTTTGCATCTTAGTATTCTCCATTTTCCACTCCATGTTTCTGTTCTCATTGAGTGACTATAAATGAATTTGGGAATGGTGGAAGCTTAAGGGGAAAATGCATAGAGGAACACAGGTTAGCGTTCAGTGAACTTACACTGTCATTAGCTGTTAATTAGCATGTTTTCAGCAATGGAAACACTGAAAGAAGAAACTTGTAGTAGTATTGCCATAGTAACTTAAGAATCTCATAAAGGAACAAGATCCTGCTCTGCTAGATTCTTTAGGTTGGTCTCTAACTCAGGTAAACAAGTGGATTTGAATGTCAGTCTTTTGAACTTGGTTTCCCTTAAATAACCAGATTTGTTGAAAAGTAGCTGTTAACCCTTATTTGGCTCAAGAATAAACAAGAATTTTCAACCATCCTCAGCGGAGAACATGGAAAACACTAGTCTTGCTCAGAGCACAAGTGTAAGAATGTCACATCAAGCCTACCTTGGTTACACGTACTGCTTTTGGTCTCTCTCTCGGTTACTCAGTTACTTGGTTACTTGTGCTTCTCAGCAGCTTCCAGGACGCCTCTGGAGTTGTGTTCCCCTGTCTACCAAGAGCAAAACCGACCCTGAATGTTCTGACCCAACTACTACATTAGTCCTGCTTTGAGCGGTGAGGTGGACCAGATGATGTAAAAAAATTCCTTCCAACCTAAATTATTTTATGATCATGTGAAAAAATAAAGACCTTACTCAGTCCCACTGACAAGGAAAGAATTGGTAAGAAAGAACACACAGATACAGACAGAATAGGCAAGGAAACAATGAGAGATGGTTTAGTTCATCAACTATCTACTCAATACCAATTTTTGGGGTATGTTTTCTAGCAAAAGGGAGGACAGGATTTAAATAATGACACAGCTTGGTACACTTCTAAGGGAGCAGCTTTTGACCTGCAGGAAGGTCAGCTTGAGGAAAAGCCTTACATGCAACTTCTTGTGTGAAAATTTTATAAATAATAGGCACAGTCCAGCACTGAGTCGATGCGATGTGGAAGGTGGCCGTTTGGCATTGAGAGCGGGAAGTAATCTTCCTCAAAATGAGCAGGACATCTTATGTTGGGCCCTAGAGATGCTGGAGGTGAGAGCTGCAGATGGGCAGGGGGAGCTAAATGAATGACCTTTGCAAAAGTTTTCTTCGGGAATCTGAACAGATCAAAAATAGTGTTAGTCACCGTCAGGAAACAGTTCAAGAACAGAGTTTAGCTGTGTGGATAGAAAGGAAAAGCTATGCTTTGGAGCTGCTGCATAAGAAGTTTGTAAGAGAGCTAGTTATGTGAAAGAGAGAATACAGAGAGATATCTAAGATTAAAGCATCAACCAAGCGTGGGAGACAGACAGGTATTGATACTGAAGAGAGAGAGATGGGTGCCAAGGCAGTCTGGAGGAGGATAAACCCATCATGTCTGTAGGTGCCTGCAGATGGTAAGATTTTAATTTGGATCAGGATTAATGGCTGCAGTAGAAATAAAACAGTGAGTCATGAGATAAATATACATTTATTGACATAATTACCTACAAAGAGAGGGAGTCTTTCATTGAATATTGTAATGACCAAGTCCCAGAGATAGGAGAATTAGAAGATGGCAGTCTCCTCATGCTAGTGAGGAGAGCAGACTTCAAGGAGTCTGTTGTAGATTGTGATAAAGGCTAACAAAGCTGAAATGGGAATTTTAATTATAAGCTTCTCCTAGAAAAGAAACTTTGAAAGAAACCTTGACAAAGCACTTTCAGTGGAGTCCCAGAATTAGAGTATGCAATGGAGCTAAGCAAAGGAAGTTCACTGCAGACTTCAGGGAGCTGAAAGATGAAAAGAAAGTGGAGAGAGGAATGGGATTACACATGGGTGTGTAACTGCTGTATGATTATATTGCAAGGAGAAAGAAATAAAAAAAAGTGAAAAGAAAGGGAAAGGGTGAAAATTAACACTTGGGAGACCAAATGAGATTAAACCAGTGTGGGTATGGAAGATGACAAATGACAATTTCACCTCTCAAAGCAATTAATTTATGGTGATGCATTTTTAACGTGCAGCCTTCTTCCATGTATTCAACTTAACACTCAATTGTTCTCCTAATAAATACAAAGAAAGGGACCACCTTGATGTCCACTTCTGAAATACCCGTACAGCTTCTCAGACCCAGATATGACTACAGGAACTTGTGCTCTGACTGCGGTTTTATTTTATTTTCTTATCTTTATGGACATTTATATACAGTGAGTCACAACGGGCTCTTCCAAGTTTGAAGCAGTATTAGTACTTGTCTTCAGAACAGCAAATCTGGTTTTCCATGGTAAAAAGTACAGTGTGGATGTTAATCTAGCCAAATGAGTTTTTAATTTGACAAGTCAAAGCAAATTATGATATTTTACAACAGAGATAAAAAAGACTAAACATCCTTTCGCTCCTTTAGAGTAGTAAATTACTTCCCTGTGAGCATCCCATTCATTTGTTTCAAGTAAACAGTATTTGGGGACATACTATTTGCTCAAAGTATTTTTTGATAAGGTGTTGGAATATAACAATGCCTTAAAAATCAGTGGGATCAAATGTTGCAGACAGTAAGTGAAACCTAATTTTTTTTTCTGTTTAATACCATGCATTATATACTTTTCCAGTTAAGAAGGCCAGTGAAAACCTGTTACATCCACAGGAGAATTCTTTCAGTATAACTCTATGCATATATGGATGCGGAACATTTGCTAACATTGATAAGATTGTAATTAACGTTTGACTTTATGCTGTGATGAGTTTAAATGTGTTATGTGTCAGAAGCCAAAGGAATCTCATCTTGAATGTGGTGCATTTTTCACTAACAGTAAAAGTCTGGTCCATGGGTATTAGGGCAGCTTTATAGTGCCCATGACCTGGTATTTTCTTTGTATTTACATTGCACAATTGCAGGAAGAGAAAGAAAACAACTACAGAGAATAGTATATATCACAGAACCATAGAACGGTTAGAGTTGGAAGGGACCTTAAAGATCACCGAGTTCCCCCCTGCCATGGTCAGAGACACCTCCCACTAGAGCAGGTTGCTCAAAGCCCCATCCAGCCTGGTCTCCAACACCTCCAGGGATGGGGCATCCACTGTTTCTCTGGGCAACCTCTTCCAGTGTCTCACCACCCTCACAGTAAAGAATTTCTTCATAGTATCTAATCTAAATCTCCCCTCTTCCAGTTTAAAACCATTACCACTTGTCCTATTGCTACATTCCCTGATAAGAGTCCCTTCCTATCTCTCCTGTAGGACCTCTCCAGGTACTGGAAGGCTGTTATAAAGTCTCCCCGGAGCCTTCTCTTCTCCAGACTATTTGATACTATATGTTTAAATTGTGATTACGGGTGGCTCGGAAAAAGTTTTAAGGCTGAGAAAACAAAACAAAACACACCCCACCCCCCGCCCCCGATTCCTCTTTTCTCCTTACTGCCACGATCTAGCTGGATCACTACCGCTCCCATCGCCGTGGAGGCCCCGTCCCCGGCGCAGGCTGTTCTGCAGTGCCCCCGCTGGTTACACGTTCTGCTGCCGCCTTCTCTTTTGCTGCCTCCTTACCGCAATTCTCTCTGAACCCTACCCGGGGTTACCACGGGCGACGACCAGCTCCGGGCGGGCCAGAGCCAGGCCGCGGGGCCTGCCCGCCTCAGGGGCCAGCCGCTTACCCCGCAGGGACCTGCGTGCGGGGGATTCTAAAGGAGCCAAAAGACCAAGGGAATACCGCAGCCTTTGTGGGGAAAAAAAAAATTTAAAAAAGGAAAAAGTTATAAAGCCACCCCTTTCTCCTCTTTTCTGACGGCGCCCCCCGAGGTAAAGAGGCGGCCGCCGCCGCCGCTCGCGCAGGCTGCCGCGTGCGGGGGGCGGGGCTTCCCGTCTGGCCTCGCTAGCCCAGCCGTTCACGCGCGCCGCCGTTCACCGCCCCCTTCCCGGGCGGGTGGGTGAGTCCTAGTGCGCCTGCGCTGCCCCGCCCCGCCGAGGGGCTGACGGGGGTTGTTGTGGAGCGCCAGGGGAAGCACGTGAAGAGCGCAACGTCATCATAAACACTCGTAGACAACATGGCGGCGCCTCCGAGCGGCAAGGTAACGGCGGCGGGGGGCCGGTCTGACCCGACCCAGGCGGCGATGGCTGCTGGCCTCTTTCTCCTCTGCGCGGGGCTCACTCTGAATGGTGGGACCTGCGGGAAGGGGCGGCTGGGCCGCTGTGTGTGGCTAGATGAGGGCCTGTCCTCCCTCTCCTCACGGGGCCGCGGGACCCTGCGGACGCGGGCCGTCCGCACACCCGGCTGGGCCAGGTGGTGGCGAGAATCCATGGGGCCTCTCCATAGGACGCGGCAGGGCGGTCGCGGCCGGCGGGTGGGACTCGGGCCCTGCCCGGGGTGGGTGCGGCGGCACCTCGCAGCGTCTCCCGCCCGGCGGAGAGCCGGCTCTGGTGCAGGAAGAGGCCGCTGTCCGTCGGAGGCGGGCAGCCCCGGGGCCGGTCTCCATAGAGCGGGCTCTGAGGCTGGGCCGGAGGAACGAGACTTGTCCCGGCTACGTGGCCGCTTGTCCCTGAGGGGCTCGGAGGCGTTACTGGCCTTTCTGCTGGCCTGCTCGCTGGTGGTGTGTGCCCCAGAGTGGATAGAAAGCCTTGACAGTTGGGTATATTTGGTAACGTAAAGATTTTTTACATGCTGCCGACCTATGCCCGAGTGTTCCTGAATGAAACAGTAGAGCTTGACAAGGATTCAAATATCTGTCCTGATTTGAGGTCACAGGAGGAAAGGTTTTGGCAACGATATCTGCTTTCCTCCTCCCCGAACAGCAAACCCGAGTTGAGTCCCTGTGGCTTTATTGTAGAAATATTTTTAGTCTGTGACTCTGTTTCCTGAAAGTGTTCCTTTGAATTGCCGGGCTCCTGGACACGTGAATCCTTTATCTAGGATTTAAAATCTCAGTGTAGTGTCTTGACTGTATGTAGCCAGGGTTAGAGTCTTCAGTTTGCCAGGGTGATAGTCTTCAGTTTTGTTTTTCCAGCATGTGGTAGCAAATTACTATCTCTGCTGAGGAGTGCATTTAGATAGCAGGAAAGTTCAGTAGAGACTCACTTGTACCAGTTTACCATGTCCGTTTCAACTAGATCTGGTGGAGCAGGCAGTTTGTTCATCTGGAGTTGTTACAACTTAAAGTTCTTTAGTGTCAAGTACTGAAAATTTGAAGATAGCCATACTGTCTTCCCAGCTGTTTCTAGCTATGCGCATCTGGTTTCTGTTTCTCTATTTCTAGTGAAAAGTTATTCTTCTGGTTTTGTCTACTTTAAGCTTAGTCCAGCAGTTTAGTGGGTGATGCCAAATATTTTAATTTTCCAGCATTTGGGCTTTTTTTTTTTCACATAGGTTTGTATCAGAATCTTCTTTGGGAAGATTTTTCTGAAGGCAGCTGTATTATCATTGTTTAAATGAGAGGTTAAAACTGTTGTGGATTAGTTGCTACTAATTACACATTTGTTGTATAAATTTGCTACGTATTCGCTTTTTCAAAAAAAAGTCTGTTAGCTTGCAACTAAATCTCTAAGATGTTGCAAAAGTCCATTTCAGTTATTCCGCATCCACAGTACTAATGCAATTTGTTAACGCAACTTGTTAATGCAAGTTCAGTAACGTTCTTTGCCATGGCTCTTTTGATATGGAGAAAAAAAATAACGGTAGTTCTCTTTTCTCAAACTTCATGAAGTAGCTTGGTGGTTTCGGAAGTTTCGGTAGGAGCAGTTCCATCCTTCTCGAGATCTCCCCAGCTGTGTGTTGCACTTCTGCTTGCTTGGATACTATACTCATTTGATATCTCAATGATTTCATTTAGCAAGCTGAAATACTACAAAAAAAAAAAACAACCAACCAATTATGTGCTTATTTTTGGCTGGGTTACTTTTCTGTTGGTCTAGGGAGCACAGTGGATCACAAATTGTTCTTTTGGATGGCAGCAGGATTTTAGAAGGACTCACAAACTAGTGAAATTTCACTCCAGGTGGAATAAACACAGTGTAAGTTGGGAAAGACCCAACACTCTCACTTAAAGCATTTTGCACTTCAGCATGTTTTCAAGCTATGGTGTCCTACATTAATTGCACTTTTATTTCTGGCTGTGCAATGTTGTAATGAGGTGTTTTAGGTGGTAGATTTCTCAGAGAGTAGTAGGTGTTAGTCTGTGGGGTGCTTTAGTCTCACTTGGCAGATCTTATCACATGAAAGTAATGTATTCTAATGTATGTGTTCTTTTCTGCAAAATATTACACAATATAATTCCCATGGAATGCACATAGCAATATATTAAGCAGCTGGGATAACCTGCATCGTCTCAGCTTTCATTAAATCTTGTTTCAGCAAACCATATAAGTAGTTTCTATTATATTTTTTTACCCTGTTTGCCTTCCTCCTCTTTTTAACTTTTCTAATTTCCTAGACATCATTAATATCAGTGGATTCACAGCTCAGATATTTCATATTGTCTGTAGTTTCTGCTCCATACATTACCAGGATATGAATTATAAATTTGGTTACCTCATGTACACTACACTTGGATTTTTGTCCTATTTGGTTTTTCTTACTGTTTCATAACTTGGAAAGTTCTTTTCAGTGTCTTTCTCTATTTAGTTGACTCTGTTCTGAAAACCTTAAGTTAATGCTGTTCTGGAGTCATGACTCGATTTTTATTAATGACCATCTGCACTAGAACAGTATGAGCTTGATTTATTTTTTTTCCCTCTTGTAGAGGTGTCAGGTGGTTTTTTTTCTGCAAGTTACTTAGCAGTAAGTTAATGAGCTTTTTTAGTGCTTTTGACTTTATGCATGAAAGCATGTATATGTTTTTTTTTCCTCTTTTTGTTGCTTAGCAAATAGCAATCTGTTGTCCTTATTTCAGAGAACCAACTCTGGAAACCTTATAACAGAAAACCCTGCTAAGGTAAAAAGTTGTGTATGGGGAGAAGTACAAACATCAATTTTATTCTCTTGGGGTTATAGGCTGCTATTGCAGCAGGTCCAAAAACGGGAATGATTTTTGCTTTAAGCTCTTGGAGTTCAGAGAATCTTCAGTACATGGGCTGTTAGGTCTTTCTTAAATTACCAATTGGCACATGGGCTGTCAGAGAAGTTATTTTTCACTTGCCTGTGTCCTTGCTCGTCAAGTTAAAGCTTCAGAGCGTTAACTGACCTCAGGTTTGAGCTTCAGGTCTGAGCTCAAATGTTTAGCCAGTTCAGCAACTAGAAATGTTGCTACTAAACAGTGTCGTAAATGTGGTAGTGTTTGGGGGTGGGATGTGTGCTTGCTGTTTTGTTTGTTTGTTATTGTTTTATAATAATCAGGACCAGCACAGAGATTTAAAATACAGTCTGTTAAAATTGGCTTTGCATCTTTCAGGTAGTTTGTTGGCAGATATAGTGGATTATTTTAGATGCATATTTATTCTGTGGTGGAGGCAGTGTCTTGCTGCATCTTCTGCTAGTTAAATTTGGGGCACAGAAACTCCTATGCATTGTTATACCATTTTATTAAGCACTCGATTTAAAAATCTTCATTATAACTTTTTAGCCTTTATGCTTTACTATATACAGAATTGTAATCCTTTCTGAATATTTTGTACTTCACAGTTTTTCTTTGTGAACAGGAGCTTTTACCTGTCTTTGCCTCTTTTGAATTTAGTTAAGGTTTCATTATGCTTGGATGTAAAGCAGTTCACTGATAATTCTGAAATTTCTGTATATTCTTTCTGTTTTCTGTTCATTAGATTTGTCTTGCAGCGGTGTTCACAGCAGAAATAGTGTGTTACCACCTCAAGCTCTTACTCTCAGTACCCTGAATACAAGCAGACTTGTATTTCTGCTAATTATGCAATATCAGTGGAAATATGTTGTGGTTCAAGAAATCTTCAGTGCACCTAAGGCAGATGTGAAAAACTTACTGTTGTGAAGCAGGAGACCTTTCTTATGATATGTGGTTTGCGATGTTGTGAGCTTTCTCTTATTTGTCACAATATGACCAATATATGAGGGATTCTTATTCCCCTGCTTAGAAACATGATGTTTGTAAGACTGTTAGTCTTTTAAAACTAACAAGGGGTGAAATTTTACTGTCTTAGGAGGAAGGTCATAGAGTCAGCGAATATATAAGGGCCTGGTTCTATACTTTTATTAAAAATTAAATGCCAGAAGTTGTAGGATATCATCAGCAGAGCAGAAGGTCACGTTGGTCATGTAATATTAGTTTGAAGCTCTGCAGAACAAAATGTGCTGGTATCTGGTCATTGAAAGCGGACTATTGATGCAGTTGGTACTTTGACATGCCAAGTCATAGTTTAGCAGTGCATGTGTGAATAAACTCTGGTGAAACCTGAGCTATCTGAAATAGAGAGACGGAAATAAAAGCAGCATAAAGCAGATTTTTTTAATTGGGTTATGTTTCTTCTAACTTAAAGCACAGCTCTAAACTAATATAATTTCTTTTGTGGATATAAGATCTCTCAGGGCAACAATTGCCAAAATTGAATTTATTTTATTGGCTGCAGTTGTTTCCTTACTGTGTTGCGTCTATTGTTCTGTTTACCTGTCAGAATCTGAAAATAAGATGCTGTGCAGCTGCTATATCTGTTGTTAACGTTTGCAGACCAGACACATTTTTCCTTAATTTGTAATCTGTGGAGCATTCAGACTTTCTTACTCAGTCACTTTCTTGCAAGCCTGCCTGCTTGCTGCTTCAACTATTAAGTCTACAGTGAGCTCCTTTACCTGGTTTTTTAATATTAGGCAAAAATTAAGTAACTGCTATTGAAAAGTTGTTAGAATCAGGATTTGCACAATGCCACAATTATTTAATGACCCCAGAGCAGTGGCTGATTCACTGTCTACGTGCTGCAAACTGCATCTGTAATGAGAAGTTGGATGGCACCGTGGCAGAGCCATGCTGTCCCTGAGCTGTACTCTCTGGCAGAGAAGGAGAGTCAGTTGGGTAAGAACACGGGGAGAGGAGTATGGAGTGTCTGAAAGATGGGACTAGTTAACTGGCTGGGATGGTTGCAGTGCTTCTCCATTCTCTGAGGTGTCCTGTGCTTGGCAGGTTGTTGGTGTGTGACAGGGGTGAGAGGAAAAGTAGAAGATAGGAATGATCAGTGCACATGACATCAGCTAGTACGTAAGTGCCCAGCACAGGCAGGGCGGGAAATACCTGGGTGAGGAGGGCAGGGCCATTTTGTTCCATGGTAACCTTAGATCCTAGTTTTCACTTTTTATTGCTAGACCTCGTTGTCTTTGGTTGCAGTGGTGTTGTCATCTCTCACTAGCTGGTAGTACAGGGCTGTAAATTGCCATCAAATGGCAAGTATTTAATCCCAAAATTTTGCTTGTGTTTCGGCATGTATTGTAATTGTTGATGTGGTTTGCTGAAGGCCTTCTGCTCATGGATGTCCCTGGCAATAACAAGCTACGAACATTGGCTGTTGACTGCTTATTGTAAGCAGCATAATAAGCTGGAGATAACAAATTGTATATGCTGTGTCCCATGGTATTAAGAGTGATACCATTTATTTCTCAGAAAATGTTACTGAGGCAACATTGGGACTTCATAAAGTTATTTTCTGCAGGATATGGAATATAAATACATTAACAGCTTTCCAGTACCTTAACTAGCATACACTGTGACACGTGAACTGAGCCTATGTCCTGCTGTTTGCCTCTGCTTTTTGTAATAGATGGGTTGGCAAGTATTCCTTTGTGCAACTTCCCTGAATTTTGGGTTGTGATTCCCTATTTTTATAGACCCTCTGTTGGTATGTGAGTTGGAATATCGGTGTTCCCTGTGCAGCACAGCGCTTTTAGTGACTGATTAGAATGATTTGTGAGCCTACCTTTGACTTTCGTATGAGAAAATAATCCAACAGGTTATTTTGAACCCAACAGGTCAAGGTAGTTTAGCATAATTTGGAAACTGTTGCTTTTTGGTAGGATTCTGAATCAAATAGGGAATGGGTCTAATTTTCATTCTGTAGAAATAAAAAAATAAATGTGTAAGTCATTCTTGCGGACTGCAAGTATGGGCTTGCTTGATAATGAGGAAAAATAGGTATCTGTAAAGTATAAATATGAGCTTCTCGGGTACATGTTATTCCAAACTTAATATTTTGAGATTATTAAAAATTAGTACTTAAATCATACAAACTCTTTTTCCTACTTTCTCTGTAATTTTTTTTGGTAGAAATAAGTTGCCAACTGAGTGCTTTTACAGTTTCTTTAGGTAGTCATGCTTATGATTTGAAGCATTTGAGAAACTTAAGGATACTGTAGATGGATAAATCTGGAAACTGCTTTGCATAAAACTAGCTTTAAGCTACTAAGAGGTCCGAAAACATTTGAGTAATTCTGGTATGTATACAACTACAATATAGAATAAAATTTGTTTGAAATCAAGTAGTTCTCAAAGTTGTTTAGCTTCTGTTACGTTATATCTTCATTTGCTTTGGTTGTTTTGGTATGTGCTTTTGACAATTCTTGTTTTCTTTTCATTTGTGTTTTATTGTGGGACAGTCAGGGCCTGGCTTTTGTGTATGTCTTAATATTAAACCTGAGGAACATGCATCTCTGTGGACAGCTCAACAAATGTTTGCAGATAGATATAGAAGAAAACAAAGCTACTGTTTAAATCTTGAGTTAGGCCTTTAACGGCTGGGCAGCTTTTTTGGCTTCAAGCATCTAAGCAACATACACTGCTTTTCTTCCCTGGGGTTCTGTTTCCGTGACCAGTCAGCTGACACTGCAGAACACAGATTTCTTACTGGGTGGATGGGTGGAAGGGCTGTAATATTAGGGTGAGGAATGCCTTTGGGTTTTGATTAAGATCCTAGGGACATATTGATTTATCTGGTTAACTGTAGTGTAGACTTATTAACATGAACTTGTCTTTTTTCATGATGGGCTTATTAATATTGTGTAGAGTTAGAGGAAGAGGGATGACTCTAATCATATGAAAAGAAAATGAAAGATTGTTCTTGACTCCACCTACTTCTCACTTTTGAAAATAAGGCCACGATGCAATATGTAAAATAATGAATAGTACAAAACCAAAGCAAGCCAGTACCTTGCTTTTGTCTCATAATACAAGAAGCATAGTCAAATAACTGAATGTGTGGCATTCTCGAAACCCTTGAATTCTTTCCACACAGTGAATAATAAGGCCTTTGTAGACCACACACCTTTGTTACTGAAGCCAATAAGTTAGCAGATTTAAAGAAGATTGTGTTACTTTGCTATGCAGGGGTTGTTGATAGGTAATAATGATGCAAGTTCTGGTAGGTTTGGGAGGTTGTAGTTGCTTTTAACTGATAATAAGGGAGCAATGGG